>OY744540.1:43725974-43923474 GCA_963556195.1 Sepiola atlantica
AATCTCTTCTCAAATGGACCCAACATTGAAAAAAGCAATTAAAACCTTAAAAGATCGAGCATGTCATTAATTATGATTATATTTGAGTTAATTATTAGATTTATTCTTTTTGTTTTTTACTCTTTTTCAAACTTCTGCAGATTTAAAATTACTTGAAATTAAGATAGTTTCAGATTTTCTTGATCCACCTTAGAAATCAAATGTAAGAAGAACGGTGGGTTTGAGTAGAATGCAAAACCTTAAGAAATCAAATAATATTGAATTAAACCATTTTGAATCATTTTATTATGTAACTTTTTCTATTCATTTTATTTGATTCTAATCTCTTCAATTTTTCTTCTTCAGGAAAAACTAATATCTATGATCCAAAGTTTGTTGAATGACAAAAACAAATCTATTTTAGATGAGAAAGACATGCAAAAATTAGCATTTCTCAATTCTTACCAACGTTCAAATGTTGGAAAGAGAAGGTAAGCTTTTCTCTACACATGTGGCAATTATTTTTTTAAAGATTAGTTCCTTTTCTCCGATTTCTTTTCTGTTGTTGTCTATATATTAACTGTAGCTGCAACGTTCTCTTTAAATGTAATTAACATGACTGAGGTGGTCTCTCTCCCATTCTCTCCTGTTTATTTTTTCCATTCTCTTTGTTTATTAACCTAGTTCTTTTGATGCTCAGATTGGTTTTGACCTTACTGTCTATTTAAAAAGAAAATTGGGTGCTTCTTTACTTTCACAATGACATGAAAATATTTAAAGAAATGTATAAACTTATGTACTTACGTGTTAGCTGAAAATAAGATTGTACAGAAAAAATTACGCAAATTCATCCAGTATTTATTGAATTATAAGAAAATGAAAAAAAAAACGAGGTACGTATCGTTAGACATTTTGTAATCAGTTCAGCTTACTGATTAGGTAAGGGAGATAACTTAGCGACCGCCCGATAAAATCGTTTTTTTATTTTTAATTTAATGAATATTAGATTAATTTGCGTAATTTTTGGTGTACAGTCTTCTTTTCAACTACCACGTAAGTACATAACAAAGTTTATACATTTCTTAAACTATTTTTTTTAAAGAGAGACCTAATGTCATTTGAAAATAAAAAAGCACCAAAAATTGTTTTAATCATATTTCCCAATAAATATAGTTTCTTAATTCAACTGTGATTAATTAAATTCTATTTTATGTGTCATTCAAAAACGGAAATCATATATTTATATTTGATAAACATTTTGATATAAATTTTATTTCCATTTTTATTTTACATATACATTATGCCCATACAATTAACAAAAGAGCAAAAAATTGCAGTCTTCAAGTCGCAATACCCACCGACCATAAAATGCTTTGTATAAACACAGATTTCCAGGTGGTTCAGGACCATTTCCATGTTACATCCTTTTTTAAAAGATTGTTGAGGTGTGCACAAACCTGAAGTTTTGGCAAAAATGCACTGTAGTTGCTAACAACCATGCCAAGGAAAGAGCATAATGTTTGCCGGTGCTGGCATTTTTTTATGGCTGAAATATTTTCTGGGTCTGGTCGTTGACCATTGGTCATATTTTAAAAATCAAAGTACTTATACCACCATTTTGTTAGGAAATGAATAATAATCTACATTATATATTTTAAGAGTTTTGAGCAAATAAAGTCATAAAAATGTTAACACCATTTTCATCCATTTACGTCACTTTTTTTTTTACCCTCCGTTCTTTTAAAAATGCCCTACCACTCTGAGGAATTTCGTCATGAAATTTGGAAATCAATCAGAAGCATCGCTTTTAATGTTTTTCAGAGTATAAAGTAAACCGTCCCTCTCCTTTTTTTTTTGTGTGTGTGAAGTCTTATTGACTTCAGCATGACTAGTATCAAACATTTTGAAAAATATTTTCTTCATACCCCAACTAAATAAGTCTTTACTTTTTTATGCATTCAAATTATAATTGTGTTGTTTTTCTTTTGGTAGTAGCAATATTTAATTACCCTATCTGAAACCAAGTTTCCATTTATTGAGGTTGGGAAACTGGCTGTAGTAGTAGCAGCAGCTGTATATAAAAGACAATTTTATTTGTTTTGCAAAATAAGTGGCAAATCTATATCCATTTTCTTGAAATTTTCTAAGCATTTAGAAGGCACATGAAACTACAATTAGGAAGTTTATTTTTACTTCTTGACCTTTTCCAAGTGAAATACAACCCAGCAAACTTGAGAGAATTTCCTTCCAAATTTTGTAATTTTTTTTTCTGACTTGTTTACCTATCACATGATATAAGTGAAGTGATGCTGAGTTGTGTGTGAATGTGAGTTAATAAACAAATATATGAGAAAACTTAGTATGGTCAAGAATTAATTATTTATTTACTTTTTACAATTGAAAGAAGGGATTTACTTATTAATTTGAATACTTATGTTGGAACTTGATATGACAACATCTAGAAAGACTGTTAGAAGCCAAAGTGAAGTTACTCTGCAAGGGAAGTAACTTTGACAAGTTATCTCCCTTTGATATGTCTATTTTGAATGTTTCTACCAAAAAGCACAAAGAGGAGTCTTTGTGATTTTTGACGTAGCTTGACTTGCATTGGATTCAAACGCTTTCGTATGCGAACAGACTTCAGTTGAGTCAAGGTTTTTTTTTTTTTTTTAGATGACTGGGGTGCGTTATTGAGATAAATCGAATGCATCCACCAGTATCTCCATCAGTATGTTTCTCCCATGAGAATTTTGCTCATGTGGACGAATGGCATCCATTGGTACACTGACTTTCCGGTTCAATAGAGCTTCAGCCGGTGAACTACCATTAGGGCCATTTGGGTTTGGAGTAGCTTTATAACTTGTAAGGAACATCTCTAGTATTTCTGGAGGAGTTCCCTCCCCTTTGAGTTTTAAGAGTGCTCTCTTAAATGTATCCACAAAATGTTTGACCTGGCTGTAGGATTGAGGGTGAAAAGGTGGAGTACGGATGTGTTTGATACTGTTCTTTTTGCTGAAGTGAATGCAGTACCATTGTCAAAAACTATGGTCCTCCAAATCTGCTTGGTAATGTGGTTCATTGGAAAAATCTCAGGCCATTTACTGTAAGCATCTACTAGTAGTAGAAAACATTTTCCATCAATAGGTCCTGCAACGTCAATATGCAGACGTGACCAGGGTAAATCTGGAATAGGCCAGGAAAAAAGTTTAGCTTTTCTCGGAGCTTTTGCAACTAACTGTCATTTTGAACAGTTTTGGCTCAGTTCCTCTAATTGTTTGGCCAATAGACATAGCTACGTACTAAGGCTTTCATTCGGCTAACACCTTGGTGTCCAAAGTGAAATTGTTTTAAGACACAATTTTGCAATTTTAAAAGAACAGTTACACGTTCTCCAAAAAAATAGAACCATCAATCTCGGACAATGATGATTGACGCTGGAAAAAGGGTTGAAGGTTTTTGTCTTTACATACCTCAGGCCATTTTGTTCGATAGAAGTGCAACACTTAATTGAGTAAGGGGTGAGAAGCTGTGGCCTCGCGAATCATTTGTGAAGTAACTGGCAGTGCTCTGACAGTTTATGAGAGTAAATAATTTTTGGTTCTACAAATAATGTTGAAATAATTGAATCCTCTTTGATTTTGGTTTACTTATCCATGAGTCTGGATAAAGCATCTGCATGTTCGATTGCATCAGTTGAATAGTATCTGATGGAGAAATCATAATCCAACAGCATAGTGGTCCATCTTTGCAGACGGTTAGCTGTGTAGACAGGAATATCTTTCTTGGATCTAAAAATGCTGTGATCAAGGTAAAGTGACATCCATCTATCACTGTGTGAAATTTTTTTGTAGCAAAATTATCGTCAATGCTTCTTTCTCCATATGACTATAGTTTCGCTCGGCAGGTGTCAGTGATCTGGATGCATGAGCTATTGCTTTTTGGTTGCTATCGGGGAAGCTATGTGAAATGACAGCTCCAACACCATAATCGGAGGCATCAGAAACAGCAATAATATCCATGGATGGGTTGTAGTGTGTGAGCAACATATCTGAAGAAAGTAAAGATTTAATCTTATTAAAGACAGATTGACACTCAGTGGACCATTTCCATGTTACATCCTTTATTAAGATTGTTGAGGGGTGCACAAACTCGAAGTTCTGGCAAAAATGCACTGTAGTAGTTAACCATGCCAAGGAAAGAGCGTAATGTTTTAATCTGGCATTTTTTTTTATGGCTGAAATATTTTCTGGGTCTGGTCGTCGACCATTTTTATCAAAAATAAATCCCATATATTTCATTTGTGTTCGAAAAATTTACATTTTTCCACCTTTACATGGAATCCATACTGCTGAATTCTTTCAAATGTAGAAATCAAACGTTGTAGAAGTTCTTGTTGCGTAGCACCTGTAACGATGATATCATAGATGAATACTGCAATTCCTGTCAATCCGGTTAACATTGCATCCATTGTTTACTGAAATATGGCAGGAGCCGAGTTGACTCCAAATGGAAGGCAGTTGAATCTAAACAGTCTCTTGTGAGTGTTGATTGTCAGAAGCTCTTTTGACTCCTCATCAACCTCCAACTGCAGGAAAGCATCTGAAAAATCAATTTTCGCAAAACAAATTCCACCATTTAATTTTGTGGAAAGATCCTCATACTCTTCCATTTGCCTTTTTAACCACAACAATGGGAGCTGCCCATGTGAAGTAATTAGTTGGTTGTAGTACTCCTGCTTGTTGCAGACGTTCCAACTTCTTGTTCACTATGTCTAGTGCAGCATAGGGTACCGGACGTTTGGGTCTGAAAATAGGTTTTTGCATCAAACTTTAATTTGAAAGTTGCTTTTGATTTGGTGCAAAATCCTAAACTATCCTGAAAAACATATCCAAATTTAGACTGGAGTATTTCTTTAAATTGTTTTTCAATGTCAGAAACTGATTAAATATTTGAATGTAAAAAACACGCTTGAGAGGAATATCGAAAGATTCTAAATTCTCTATCCAGGCCAAGCCTAACAAATTCAAACCAAAATTATCAGAAAAATAGCATGTTCCAGTAAATTATTTTTTTTTATCAAAAGACACATTGCAACTCAACTCACCTGTCAGCTGAATTGTGTCACCTGACGCACTTTGAGCTGTATTCTGCGTTTCTGTTAACTCTAGCTTCTGAATGTTTTCCCACATTGATCGCGAAGCCATGTCAAATTGAAATTTAACTGGGTTGCTATTTCCAGCTACAGTGATGAATTTTCTGCAAGATTGAAAATCGATTTTAAATGTTGCAGAAACAGTTTGATTTGTCCCAGGCTTTTTAAAAAATTTCTTGTGTGTCAAATTTGAGTGACTTGTGTGTGTGTTTTTGCCTTTTTGGGAATTACGAAATCCTTCTTTGTGTCCGAAATTGAAGCATTCCTGACATTTATGTTTTTTGGATGGGCAAAAACGTGAAAAATGCATTTCGTCACAATTCCAACAAGCACTTGGAGGGATTTTACTTGCTGGAGGTTTATTAACTTTTGTTTAGACACTGTTGTATGGTGTGATGGATTGTTGAACCATCATTGTGTCGCATTTTAGGCTTAATAAACGTTGGCATTCCGTAGTGGAAACTTTAACTGTGACATTTTTATCTTGGTCCAGTTTTGAGAGTAAACGTGTTTGAATGTCTGAATCTTGTCCAGCAATAAATATAAGACATTTAAATTGATTCTCTGTGAGGGATTTCATTTGAAATCCTTGGCATTCAAGATTTACTTGATCAACAAAAGTAATGTCAGCATCGTTTTTTGTCATTTTTAAGCAATTATAGCGAATGTTGAATAACGATTGCTGAAAATGTCCGTAAGTTGATCAATTGTCTCAGACAAGGACAAATCTTTCGCTTGTTTAGGAAGAATAAAATTTATGTAATGATTATATTCGTATGCTCCTAATTTAAAAAAATAATAAACGTACCTTTGTGGCACTGTCCATATGGGAAAATTCGGTTGAGAATGTGTCTTTCCATGAAATAAAAGTTAATCTTCGAAGTTCATCAGAGACAAAAGTCTTTAGTGTTTGCAAAATCATTGGTTATTTTACTGTTATCCAAGCTTTGGGTTGGACGTTGTAAATCCAAATTTTCGGTTTAACAAACCTTGATCAAGGCAGACAGTATATATATTAAAAAAAAAAAAAAAAAAATTATTTTTATTTTTTATTTTTTCCTTTTTTTTTTTTCTTCATAGTGAAAGTCAAAAGCAACGCCAGCGATTGACAATTCTCTCCAATGTTATTGGAGTGTTTTGTTTTTTTTCTCAAATTTTCAAATATATCTCTTAACGACGCTTTTAATGCTGTAGTGACACTCATATTATTCTAACCCATGCTTGTCAGCGCATCTACTGCTTGTACCAGACATATATAAAAAAACCACTCCAATAACATCGGAGAGAATCGTCAATCTTTGGCATTGCCGTTGACATTCACCATGAAGAAAAAAAGAAAAGAAAAACAAATATATATATATATATATATATATACTGTCTGCCATGATTAAGGTTTGTTAAACCGAAAATTCGGATTTATAAAATATATTAAAAAAAAAAAAAAAATCATTAATAAATTTCATTTATTGATATAAATTCACATGTCTGTTGACTGGTTTCTCAAATTTTCAAATATATCTTTTAATGACGCTTTCAATGCTGTAATGACACTCATATTATTCTTTGATAGATAAGTTATTCTTCTATCTACCTGAATAAACTTTTTTGTGTTTTAACTTATTTTGAAGCGTTTTTAGTTCAAAACAAAACTAGTGTAAACTCTGTTAAGAACGAAAAAAATGGGGTGCATTAGAAAGTCACATGGAGTCTCAATAATCGCTCAAAAATTGAAATTACACAAAAAAAATAATTACCCTACCACTAACCCTAGGTTCGAGTGACAAGCCAACCTTCCCTTAAATGTATTGTACCATTAACCCTAAATCTGAGTGACAAGCCCCCCACCTCAGGGTGTTCACACATAATTGCCCTTAGCCATATCACTAACCCGAAGTCCGAGTCTTGCAATTTATTCATTTTTAAACAGTCCGAGTATTAAATTTCAGTTTCTTGTACATAAAATGCATTACAATTCTGTAACTTCTTTTTTTTTTTAATGTATATATGGTATTTTTAAGGTATTGCAGCATATTTATGTGCATTTACTGCAGATTATTTGGAAACCATTAAATTCCGGAGATTTTCAGTGATATATTTTGATTCCTTGCACAATTTAATTGCTTAATCTTGTGTTTTAACAAAGATATAACATTTTTACTGAAAAATTAGTGTAAAAAATGTAACGAAACGTATATGGTCTTAAAGAGGGAAAAATATTCAATTGTGCGAGGCACAAAAATAGTTATAACTTCCTTATTTTTAGTTAGATTTAAAGAAAATAAATTTTAAGATTCTTCCTAAGATCATCAAGCTCTTTCTATATATGCCATTATTGAAATATTTTAAACAATTTAAATTTTTTCATGTGTATTTCTACTTCAATTTGTTCTGGAAAGCCAAGAGCATGATATTTGTTTAACGAAAATTTTGAAATCAATTTCAGTCCAAGCCTATCCAGTGATTATTAGTCTGATGAAAAAGTTAGACAAGGCTGAGGCAGTGACGATTTGCTGCACTAGGGTTGACCAATTACAGCAAATATGGCTGAACATCAGACTGAATTAGTGGCCTCACTTGTACCTGAGAAGTTCTCCAAAAGCCTATCCACAGAACTTTGCCTATCACAAACAAGAATAAGGCAAAATAGTTATCAGCCATACCATCCCCATCCCCGCTTCAGTCACACCCTTAATGATAATGACAAGGATTAGTGGGTCGAATTTTGTGAGCTTTTGTCATTATTACAACAACAGGATAATGCAGAGGGTCTGTACTGAACGGGGCACCAGCCTTTATGCTGTACTTGTGCGAGACTGGCTGAATGATAACCTGCCCAGTTGATGGATTGACAGGTTTAGACCACTTTAGTAAAGAAGAAATGGAATCCTACTTTTTTAGGCAATTACATCATTTGAATCCTCCACACTAGGGCAATTTTTTGTTTTCAGAAATAGAAGAGAAAAATAAGAACAAAAAAGATTGAAAAATAAAGTAAACACAGCGATACTAAAACATCACCACTGGCTGTTACTGCTATTACTACTACTACAGATTGCCACGACACATTTGCATTATTATTTCAGTTTGGTGCGTTGAACTTTTTATTCAGAATATAACGTTTTAAAAAAAGTTGCGCACAATTAAAAAATATCAAATATTTGAATATATATTTGCATATATATATATATATATATATATAAATATAAGTCTGAAACTATTATCTATATGAAACTTATATATACGTTAATTTACCTTATCACTTCTGAAATATTCTGTCAACTTTGCTCAGTCGTGATTATAGAAATACAAATCAAAGTCCAGTAGAACTATTCATCTATGTTTAAATAGGCTGTGAAATTTCAGAAATATTCAACCAAATTTGACCCCCATGGATTTTAATTGAAATGTAACATGAAATTTGAAAATTAAAAAAAACTTTTCTCTTCTATTGTCATTGTTTTGATCACTTGGAGTATTAAAATATTCAATGTATAAAGACACATGAAATTAATATCATTGAGATTCTTATTTTATTCTTTTCCATCCAATTGTTTTAAAAATTGGCTCACAAATAAGGTGTGAAATTTTGCCAATGTCCAACGGAAATATGCTATCAGTTTGAAATGCTAATACAATTATATAGTTACTTATGGTTGACCTTGTATAGTTAATAAATTAAAATCGCACGAGAAAAAGAAATAAAAATACTGATTTCCTCATGTCATATGTTTCCAGCTATTAAATCTCTGCGAATTAATTACGTCCAATGCAGAACAAAAAATTCCCTACCCTTCTCAGTTTTCATTCCTCGTGTTCTCTGTTCCATCACTAATGAAAGCATCCTGATGTTGGTCCCTGTCAATGCATACATTATTACGGAGAAGTGAAGTTATAGAAAACAATGGGAAATACCAATTAATCTTCCACAGAAAAAAGTCGTCTGCAACTAAATTCGTTTACGACCGCGTATGAAACCTACGGAAAAACACAGCTGAGGAATAGTGTTAAGTTATTCAAATTTTTTTTTTTTGCTTTGTGCCATTTATTTTTAAGTACAATTATGTTATGTCAAAATTATATAAAATTATGATTTAATGTGATCAATGTTCAAAAACATAATTAACAGTTAAGTGCTACTTTGTTTATAATGTATGACCATAAACGAAATAGGATTAATAAGGCCAATGGAACAAATTGAAAACGCCTGCAATTTTCATGAAGAAAGAAAAAAATCTGAAATTATTTTTTTCTAAACGAAATTTTTGCTGAACTATTTTGATATGCAGATAAGTTTTAGAAAGAAGTATTTAAATATTTAGTGTAAACATTTGAAAGAAATTTGGAAGCCATCAAATTGACCAGAGACCAATAGTGTCTGGCACATGTAATTCTGTTATTCTGGTAAGCAAGACTGTAAAAGAAATAGTAGGCAATCAAAACGCTTCTGAGATAGAAAAGAAATGTACACAGAGGGAGTATCCCTTGTTTAAGTTGAAAATGTAGAGTATCTAACATACAATATCAGATTGAAATATGAAATAATGGTGCTATCTACATATGTGTCCTATAAAATGTATGTGGGTGGCAGTGGTAGATCAGAGCATGAGAGTGAAAATTCCTCAGACTTCCTGTATAGATGACTTAAGAAAAATATCGAGCAGGACTAAATATATAAAAATCAATGAAAGTAAACAAAAACTTATAGTTTCTGAAAACACGCATCAATAATCTACTTAAGTCGATTCTGAAGCAGATTTTGATATACAGCTTTTAGATAGAAAGCTATAACGATCAATGTAATAGGGGAAACTTTACTCTCTATATAAGATATATATTTGTTGTCACTACTCAGCTTTGCCTGAGAATAATTTTGCTTTCATTTTTGTTTCACTTTTCTTTTTTAAACTATGCCGTTGTTTTTTTTTAGTGGGGTGGGTACCAGATTATTATTTTCAAATCTATCAGACATCTTACAAAATGTCAAAATTTAAAGAACATGAATACTTTGGAATTTGTTCTTTTTAACTTTTAAATTTACAAATAAGAAGCTAAGAATCAGAGTTGCAGTACCTGTTTTTTTAATTAAATAAATTTTTGTCAACACTATTGCTTAATATTGTAACTCGAAAATTTACATTGAAGTTCTCAATAATATTCTAATTATAGAGATTAGTATCATTGATTTTCCCCCACCCTCACAAGTTGTGTTGTGCTTACAATTGTTAATACAGAGATGTTAACTGTTGTGAAGTTGTTCCACAGTAAATAATAAATAAAGGAAGTCAAGTCGAGGGTTGGTTTAACAAGTGTATTAACAAAGTAAGAAAGTGACTAGCTGTTGGCTAGACAGTTACAAGACTGTGCTTTGTCTTCTGGTGACTCGCACTATTTATAGTGACAACCGGTGTAGTTTCTCCTGTGTAAGAACGGCCGGTGTAACACCCCCTTTTGAAAATATCCCCTCTGGGGATTAAGAACGTTTTTGTTGTTTTTTTCGTTCATGCTTATGATAAATTCGTCCACCTCTGCCTTACTCTTAATTTCATCAAGCGTTACTGGAAGTTCTCTTATTGTGTCACATAACGTATTTTTTACTTCAGCTTCCGCTTGAATGGCTGCTATCACCATATCCTCCAATGGTTCTGTCTGCTTAGGTATCAACCTTGATAACCCGTCTGCATGACCAAATTTCTTAGATGGTACATACTCCATTTGAAAATTGTAGTTAAGAAGAATGGTACCCCATCTTTGGAGTCTATTCGCAGTGTGTTGTGGTAGTCCCTTTTTCGATCCGAAAATCGTTAATAAGGGTTTGTGGTCTGTTTGTAACAGAAATTGTCTACCGTGCAGGATGAAATTTCTTTACCGCGAATATAATGCTTAGAGCCTCTTTCTCAATTTGAGAGTAGTTTTTTTCGGCTGGTAGAAGTGTTCGAGATGCATGGCCGTATCGCCATTGCCCTATCTGGGTCTGGCCTTCTTCCTTGCTCATCGATGATTTGTCCTAAGTATTTTATTTTTTCCATGAAAAAAGTACATTTCTCATCTTTGATTTTAAACCCATAATCCTGGATTTTTTTGAATACTTGGTTTACATGAGTCTTGTGTTGTTCTTTGCTAACGCTGTTTATTAACACATCGTCCAGGTACCCTACTGCGAAATCCATTCCATTTAACATCATGTCCATAATTTGTTGAAAAATCGCAGGGGCGACCTTTACTCCAAAAGGAAGTCGGTTGTTTTGAACACTCTTCATCGACAGGGATTTGAAGATAAGCGTCACTGAGATCGATTTTAGAAAAATATTTTCCTCCACTCAGTTTCGCAAATATTTCTTCAGGGCTTGGAAGAGGGTAATGGTGATCTTTTAATGCCTTGTTCAAGCCTGTGGAAAAATCGGCACAAACCCGAATCTCCTTGTTCTTTTTCTTAACATAAACTGTAGGTGAAGCCCACTCACTGTGATCAATTTTTGAAATGACAGCCATGTTCTCGAGTCTTTCTAATTCACCGTCTATTTGCTCTATAGCGGCGTATGGAACATTTCATTTCTTTCTGAACACAGGTAGTTCATTTGTTTTAACTTCAAACTTTGCTACCGCTTTTGTACACCTTCCAAGACCGCCTGAAAATACGTCTGGAAAATTTTCTTTTAATTTCCTCTTGAGTTTTTCTGCCTCCACATTCGAATCCTCAACCTTTTGGCAAAAGGAGCTTAAAGGCAGATCCCATAGGCTAAACTTTTCAATCAGATCAGTTCCAAAAAGGTTATTAGATTTTCGCATAACAAACATTTTGGCTTTTACGGTCTTATTCTGGAAAGAAATATTCGTCAATAATTCCCCTTCGAAGGTTATTTTTTTACCACTGACGCTTCTCGTGTTTTTTATGATTTGATCATAGTGGGTCTCCCAAGTGTCAGACCCACTATCAAGCTGTAGTCTTACTTTTTTTTTAAGCATTTTGACCTGTACATATTTCCAGATATTTTGTTCTTCAGGTTCAATTTTTGTTAGTTTAATGGCTGTCTTTCTACCAGATTTTTTTCTACAACATGATGCCTTATGTCCTTTCTGGTGGCAGTTGTCACATTGTTTGAATATGTAGGGACACTCATTGTACCAATGGTTATCTCCACACCTCCAACACGGTCCAGGTAGATCTTTTCCATATTTTTTTCTCTGGTTATTCATTGAAGTCAATTTTTTCTTCTGATGGATTTTTTTAATGTACGACACTCCGTTTTCCTCTATGTCACGACTGCCCTGTTTCAACGCAACAAAACGTTCACAGTCTTCCGCTAAGTTTTGTATTGTTAGACATGACTCATTTTCGAGTTTATTTAAAACACAACGTCTGATTTCAGAGTCTTTATTTAAGACCAGACCTTGCAAGAACATTAAACATTTAAAATTATCCGATGATAATTCCTCTAATTTAAAATCGTCGCAAAGTTTATTTACTATACTTGCATACGTAATGTAGTCGTCTTCCTCTCTTCTAGTGACATTCATGACATTCACACACTCCTGTGGAAAAGAAGTTTTTGTAGAAAACAGTTCTGTTAGTAAAGTAACTGCCTCCTGGAAGTTCAACTCACTGGTCTTTTTTGGAAGGATAAAATTCACGAACTTTGTATGCTCGGCAACTCCTAATTTTCTTAGCAAAAATCTAACTTTTTTAGAGTCTGTCCGATACAAAAATATCCTCATATCTTCTATAGAAGTGAGCAAAAGTGACATCATCTTCTGGATTATAATTGAAAATTTCGATAGCGCTCCACACAGCCGTCTGGGAGAATGCATTATGATTCTCGTTTGCTTTCGTTAACTGTGTTGCCTCCAGAAATTTTCTCTGTTCCTCCTGTGTTTTTATCAAGAGTTCTTCGAAGTGTTTCTGCTGTTGTAGCAGTTTTTCTTGGAATCTTTCTTCTCGTGTTGTCGCCAGCTCTTTTTGTTCAGCATGCATTTTTCTTTGAGCTTTTTGCTGTTTCAACAACTCTCTTTTAAAATTCTCCTCAATTTCAACTTGTTTTCTTTGAAGTTCCATTTGTTGTTCAACTTGCTGTCTTTGTAACGCAACATATTGATTCGTTTGGAATTTAAGTAATTGAAAAAGAGAATCTTTGAATTCAGTGTCCATCATTCACGAATTCAAGTTATGACCACACAATTTACACTTGTAAAAATAAATCAGTTTTCCCCACAACGTGCTTAATATAATTAGTTTGCTCAACTAATACACAAAACAAGAAATATATTATTCCTTAATAAAAAAAATTCAATCCCAGTTCTTTCGTTTGAAAAACCAAAACTAAGAAATTTTTTTTTTTTTTTTTTTTTTTTTTTAAATTATATATGTGTACGTAGTTCTACAAAACCAAGTCCGTCGCTATAAGCCTAATAAGACCAGTTTTATGGGAAATCTTTTTAACCCCTTTTCATTTTGCAAAAATGCGACTTGCTTATTTAACAGTTCTTTGTTAGAAGCACAAATGACTTACGCGAATATATTTTTACTGTCCGTCCTTTGCTCTCGACAATTCTGTGGTAGAGCGTTTTAATAAATAGTCAATCCGGATCCTGCTCAAATATCAGATGTTGTCCTAATAATAACGACAAACTTACACAATATCTGTAATAGTTGACGCGAATAACATTTATCTTAACGAGTCAGTGAAACTTGAAGAGAAAAAAAATAAAGGTATCAGTGTATTCAATTATTTCAATAATTGAAAATGTCTTACGCGTTTTTTAGTTTTCGATTTTTGGTAACAAGTTTTGAATTTGTGTTTTTTTGTTTTTTTTTCGCTTAACTACTCAGTAATTAATTTGCCGTTAATCCTTGCGAATCCAAATATCTGACGAAGATGGAGGTTTTTTTTTTCCGTGAAGATCTTGCGAATCACTTTGGGTGATTTTTTTTTTTTTTTTTTTTTTTTTTTTTTTTTTTTCGCAGTGAAATCGTTTCGATTCCTCGTCGCCAATCTGTTGTGAAGTTGTTCCACAGTAAATAATAAATAAAGGAAGTCAAGTCGAGGGTTGGTTTAACAAGTGTATTAACAAAGTAAGAAAGTGACTAGCTGTTGGCTAGACAGTTACAAGACTGTGCTTTGTCTTCTGGTGACTCGCACTATTTATAGTGACAACCGGTGTAGTTTCTCCTGTGTAAGAACGGCCGGTGTAACATTAACATTATTACACTTCTGTTGGGATGTGGTACACAGTGTTAACTTAATGCCAGATTTATTTTATAACTAGCTGCCCTATCCGGCATTGCCCGATAACTTGATTAGTAACTATAATCGGCTGTAGGATTTTCTTCAGAACACAGTTTAAATGCTTCTTAATTTCTTTAAAACTATTCATAGAATATTTAAATGATGGTATTATTTAAATCGCACTTAAATAATTTCTATAAATAAAGATCTATTGCATAACATAAACATTCTCCTCTTTCTGTTTTTCTTGGCAAAGTATTAAATGTGAAGTCTGTCAATGAATAAAAAAAAAAATTAAAAAAAAAAAATCATTATTTGATGCGAGAAATTGTCAAATATTTAAAATAATTAAATTGCCTTTATTTATCTTAACTGAAAAAAAAATTATGACCATGTTTGGTATGGGTTTAAAAAAAAAAAAAGAACCTATGTATTTTTTTTAATAAATTTAAAATCATTTTTTTTTTTTTTTTCTGATTCATAAAGCTAATTGTACTTTTTTGTGTGGTCGTTTTTTGATAAGGCTAACTCATTCTTTGTCTCTACTTTAAAAGAAATACAGAAGATTTTTTTTGTAAATCAAAAATGTAGTAAATTAATAGTCAGATATTTAAAATATCAAAATTCTTGTAAGATGCATAAAAGTAATTATCAAATATTTCAAGTAATGAAGGTGCCAGTATTTTCTTATCTCAAATCTAATAATAATAATAATAATAATAATAGTAGAATGTGTTACTGTTTTGTTTTCAACAAAATTAAAAAAATTTTTTTTGTTTTTTGTAAGTAATGACAATGCGGTTAATGCATTTTTATATTCAGTGTTATTTAATGCCCATAAAAATACTTATAACTGGGCCCTAAAAAAACAGTCGGTATAAAAAATACTAACAGAAATAACCACAAATAGATTAAATATAAAAAAAGTAGAAAAATCATTTGGTTTACACTAGTGTTGGAATGATTAATCAGAATCAGAAAAACTTTAGCCTTATTTCCGATTATAAAAACGATTCTTAACAATAATGTTTGTTTGTTTACATAAGGTATTTATTTATTAAAAGATTGTTTATTTACAACATAAGACTAAGGGCCACAGAACTGCAGGTTAGGAATCCCATTCCCAGATTGAGTCTAATTTATTTATTTTTTCATTGATAAATTATGGTAAGCAAAGTAAATATTCTAGAGTTCAATTATGCCTATTCCCTTATCAAACCTTTTGAAATGTTTACATTTCTTTTTGCACCTATTTGCTAAATGTCTATATAACGCCTCTCAGAAAGTTCACAGTTGAGTATTAAAATGCTGGGACAGGTTTTTGCTTTTGTTTTTTGCTGATGCCGCCTGTACTCTGGCCATTGTCTGGTCACCACATATATATACTCTGAAATAATTGTTTTGTATTTTTTCGGTTTGATTTCTTTAAACCTAATGCTTATTTCCCTTTGAAATTAATGAAATCAATTTTCAATTTATGGAGAATTTGAAAACGTTTGAAAAATGGCATCAGTAATAATGGCACAAGTGAAAAATATAGATGAAAATTTAACAATGAGTTTATCAAAATTTTGGATACAATACATAAAAGAAAAACATTTAGAAGTTTGTCAAATTAAAAAAGAAATTAATTCTACATTTTTTGAGATTCTACTTTTTTTTAGGCGATTACGTGTGAATGCACTGAAAAAAACAATTATTTTTAAATTTACATTGGAAGATTAGTTGCACATATAAATTTTACGTAAAATGATCCCCCATTTCACGGCCATTCTAACTTTTGAGGGTAGTTAACAAAACTTTTTACCACTACACCCTAAGTTTGACTGGCAAAGTCATAAAACCACACGTAATCACTTTATTTTTCGTATTATCACTCGGACTTAGGGTTAGTAGTAGGAAGGAGGCATGTTTTTTATGACTTTTAACAATGACGTATTTTATACTAAAGTTTGATCAGGAACATATACATGGCCAAGATTTTAAACAAACAAAATTGGTTACATGTACTGAAAACGTTGCCTGGTCCGAAAGGGGTGATCATATTACATTAAATTTATATGCAAAACTGATTTTTTGTTTTATTTATTTTTACCACTACATTTTTCAGGCTGTTTACATATAATCGCCTAAAAAAATAAATTGCATTTTTCTTTTTTGGGTGAATTAGTATAGAGTGCAGAGCTCTAATAATACCTCATTTTCTTTCACAACAAAAAGTTATAATTGCAAATTGGCCAACAACAAAAAAACAAGCACTGATAATTTCATAAGAATTAAGTGTTTACAAAGTAATGGAAAAATGTTTAAAAATGAAATAAAACATTTTTGTCAAAATAAAAATTTATGGTAAACCTAAAAAAAAAAAGTAAAATCTCATTGGGTTGGAGGTTAACTGAGGGTGTTAATCTACAAACTTACCATTATTATTTATTGATAGTTATTAAAAAATATATATAAAACGATTTTTTTTTAACTTTATTTTTTCGTCCGTCTATGTTTGAATTATTTTGGTGGGCTTTTGTTCGATCACCACTACCCCCTCCCTCTAATAAATGAAATTCTACTTTTTTTTTGTGCACATTCTGAAAAAAACCCCAAAAAAACCTATTATTTAAGAATTTAGAGTGGGGGATCTGTTTCATATATAAATTTAATGCAAAATAAGCTCCCATTTCCGACACATTCTAGTGTTTTAGAGCAGTTAACCAAACAAATTAATTTTTCTCTGGGGGATAAATTCTGTGTGTTTATTGGAGTAAGGGGGTACTTTTTTAAGCGATTACACATGATTTTACGACCATGCCAGTCCGACTTAGGGTTAGTGGTAAAAGAAATTTAGTGAACATCCCATAAAAGGTAGAATGGCTCGAAAATGATCGTTTTATGTTAAATTAAACTGATCTCCCACTCGAAATTCTAAAATAAGTGTTTTTTTTTTTTCCATTAAGTTTTTCACGTAATCACCTAAAAAGAAAAAAAGTAGAATCTCATTTGGGGTGTTAATCTACAAATTTACCATTATCATTATTATTAGTAGTATTACTATTATTATCTGTATCTTGTTTTTCATTTTACAGTAAAACAAATCAATCTACTACATATCTGTTGTAGCAATAACCAATCAAATCTTTATAATTAGGATAAAAATATGAACATTTTTTAGAGGGATGGCACAGAATAGTTACTCCCCCCCCCCCCCCCCCAAAAAAAAAACATGCACACACATGCCTTCCTTATGTTAAGAATGGATTTATAACTAGTAACATTATTATTTAGGAATCATTCTTAACATGGGGGAGGGGGCTTTGTTAACTATTCTACTGTCTTATTTTACATACTAATCATTGATTATTTTCAATTGTTTATCAAAAAATTTAAATAGCATTTTGTCAACTAATGACAAACTAATGTAAATAGGCTTTGTTTTTAAAACAGTAAATCAATAAATCTTTAGTTGTCTCACAATTTTCAATCAATTACAAGGAAAACATTTGAGAAAAAATATTTAGAAAGATCTTCTCTAGTAATATATGTCCTTCCCCCATTCAAACAAAGTGAGGTTAGGTGGTAAATTCCAAATCAATAACAAATAACAAACTGAAAATGAAATCAGTTACTGTATTATGACATTTGCTTGGGCTTGAGACTTGTCTGTTTTATTTCAAGCCACCAAAATAAATATATTCAGAGACAAATACACACATTAATCAACTTACGCATCCATAAATAGCAGGCATGAAATATTATTCAAGATTTTTCACAAGTCTGCTTTTAAATATGTTTACCATATGTCCTATATAAAATTTATTTTTTATCGGGTTTTCATTTGTAGATATAGTTGCAAGATATACCAGAGAAATCTATAACTTTTTTAAAAGTTACAATGGCTTTTTTCTATGTTGTTATGATAATGTCCTTAGCTATCATTTTTTGGTCCCCCGATTTATAAAATCGGGGGACTTATGTCTTGAGGCATGTCCGTCTGTCCATCTGGATTTTTCTCCGCAACCATCCATTGAATTTCTCTGAAATTTTGCATGAAGTTGTACCTTTGATCAGGTTAAAAAGTGACATTCTCCGATTTTTGAAAAAACATCTGGTTAGCCCCCCAGGGGTTCAAAAGCCCCCAAAATGGCAAAAAATTACCCATTTCTCCCATTCAATTTTTCTGAAACTTGGCCAAAATGTAGAGGCAATTGTTCTGGATATAAAATGAGCATCCTTGACCTCAGAAGAATTCTGGTTCGCGCCCCCAGGGGGTCAGAGGGGGGTCAAAAATGCCCCAAATTTATTGCATTTTACACTCGCCACATCAAGTCACATACAGAGGGGGATCACGCACGCGCGGCTTGTTATTATTGTGAATTAAAAAAATGTTTTTCTCTAAATTATCACTACAAAAGTAGCTTAATTTCAGCATATTTTTATTTAATATTTATATAAAGTGCTATTTAGGGGGTTGGAGTGCAAATTGATTAGTTTCAAGAATTTGTGTCCTAGTTTAGTTTTTCCCATTTAGTTGAATGAGGGTGTAAATTAGTGATGGGACGATTCTGTTCTAAATTTCCCATTCCGATACAATTACTGATTCCGATTTATTTTAAATTTCTAAATATTTAATTAGAGATTTATTGTTTTGTTTTCTTAAAATTTTCAAATTACTCTAAACCCCCATGTAATGTCCACATCTATATTTGCAGATGTAAAAATTAGGCATATCAAACCAAAATTTTATTTTCGTTATATCTAAAAACGATTAATGTGTGCACTATTTGTGTGTGGTGATTGGAATGTAGATATTGGTTCCACTTCTTGTGGTATATGGTGGATATGCTATTGGCATGAGGAATGCTGGCTATAGTGTTTGCTATTGCTAATAATTTAGTGATTAGCAATTCAGTGTTCAAAAAGAGGCCTAAACATCTAGTTACATACCAATCTGGAGGAAGCATGACCCAGATAGATTACATACTGTTCTGGTGCAGCTTCAGGAGATATGTCACAAATGTCAGTCAGCTTGGGTGAAGAATATGCATTTCAACACAATCTGCTATTATGTGTTCTCAAGGCAAAAGCTCCTCGCAAATGTAAAGACAAGTTTACACCACGCATAAAACTGGAAGCTGAAGGATCCAATCATCCGGACTGAGTTTGCTGAGAGATTTGTTTCATCATATCAGGATACACAAGCAGTAAGTGTTGAAGAGCATTGGAAGAGGCTCAAATATTGGTTTAATGATGCAGCGACTGAGGTGTGTGGAGTGTCATCCAAGCACAATTGGAAGAAACAGACTTAGTGGTGAAATGAGAATGTTGATCAAGCTGTTAGAGAAAAGAGACGATGCTACAGAGCATGGGAAACGCATGGTAGTAAGGAAGCGTACAACGGAGCCAAGCATGCTGCTAAAGTTGCTGTACACCACGCTAAGTCAGAGGCTGATAGAGATTTTTCTCAAAATAAATCCCAAGTAAAGTGACATCTACAAGCTCAAAAAACAGATGCGCCATGACAATTAAGATGCCTTGGGTGAAAAACCTATAAGGAATGACTCTGGTCAATTTTTAAACAAAGGCTTATTATAAATTTCTTGAAGACCTATAACAGTCAGCCGGACTTTGTCAGTGAAACGATTGAAAATCTTGTTCCTGGTATTTGTGATTTTTCTTTCCTCCGATACAGGTTAAAATAAGTCATGAATTAAAGAGGCCTCATTCTTCAATTTTTCAATTGTTTTGCCCAAGAAACTTTTGTCTTTTGCTAAGATACTTTTTCCTTGTTCAATTTTAGTCGCTTATTCTCCAAGAACTTAACTTTTTTCTTAGTTCTTTATTATCTGTTGTCAGAGAATTAGGAACACTTTTGAATAGTGCTACATCTTCCAGTTCTTGCAATGAGATTCCGATTGCAGAGAGTTCTTCAGCTACAAAATAGGCATCATATGAAGCATCTAAAAAGATTTTCAATTCAGCTTCTCCTTTGGTAGAAAAAATTACTTTAGTTTTCGTAAAGGTCCGTTGAATTTGTCCAATCAATCTTGGCTGTTCCACCTTCATATCTGGAAAGAGTTTGCAGAACCAAGCAAAAATCTGAAATTAAAAATTTTACAATTCTCTTATCAAAAAAGAAATATTAAAGAAATGTCAAAAAGGAATCTCAAAATATTTCATGAATTTTTTTAAAGAACTGTTATATAAACCTATGTAAATGATTTCATTTTTTTCATTAGTACCATGAAGGTAACAAGTTGAACTCAAAATAGACAAAACCCACACTTCATCAGAACTATATCCTTAGTATGTTATTACAGGGTCAATAACATCCCCAAGTTCAACTTTCATTAACTTTTCAAAACTTTTTTCCAAAAAGGTTTTGCTAAATTTCTGAATAAATAAAAAAAGTATTCTAATTGTTATTTTAAAGAAATAATATTTTGCTAAACTTCTGAACAAATAGAGAATTTACTGTTATTTTTAAAATTACAAAACAAAGCGTTATTTTTTACAGAACTTTTAGTTTTAACAAAAATTTTTTCCGCTAAACTTCCAAATAAAAAGTATTATTTTTTACCTCTTTACTTTGATCCCCACGAGGGCAGAGTTAGACACAAGGTCGATGTGTGGAAAATTCAGCCACCACCCCATAAAACAGCACTCTGGATTAGGACAAAAATTAAATTGCCTCAGTCTCGAAAAATTTCTCATTTACTGATTGAAGATATAACAGATACTACACTTTCTTCTTAGCCAAAAAGCCAAGGAATTCTAACTATTGTTATTTATAAACAAAAAAGAAAGTTTCACTAAACTTCCGAATAAACCACTGAACAAATTAAAAAGTCATTTTTACAGAACTTTTTACAAAAGAGTTTTGCTAAACTACCTAATAAAAAAGTATTCGAATTGTTATTATAAACAAAACATTTTGTTAAACTTCTGAATAGGTAAAAAAAACTACCGTTGTATTTTAAATTAAAAAACAGTTTGTTTTTGTTTTTCGTTGTTATAAAACTTTTTACAAGATAGTTTCGCTAAACCTTGGAATAAAAAGTACCTATTCGAATTGTTTTTATAAACAAAACAATTTTGTTAAACTTGTGAACAAACAAAATTATTATTTTATTTCTTTTTTTGAAACATGCGGTCGCCGAAAGAATAATATTTTTGGAATTTTATTACAAATATATATCTATTAAAAACACAGAATTGTACCAATTATTTATATATATATTTGATTGTTCAAATCTCAATTAGAAAAAATATAATTTTTATAATATTTTATTCACTAAAGTTTTCAACTTGGAAATTTTTCATGAAAATTAATTTAAAATTCTATACTTCGCCTACCAAATTAGAGAATAACCTTTCTTTTATAAAATTGAATGATTTTTCAAAGTTGAATAAGCAATATCGCGAACGACACAGACGTTAAAACATTGTTGTTGAAAAAATGCGGAACTAAACGCATTTGTTGTTAAAATAGTTACATGATTTAAATCAACCTGCAAAAAAAAACTAATTATCATACAAAAAAGAAATGATATCATTAGAAAGAGGAAATATTAAATTTTATTTATATACTAATTTTATAGATATAACCTGATAAATAGCCAAGATATTGTAAGTTAAATTTTACGAAAATTTCACTGTTTTTACCCATTTTTGCAGCATAAACAGGCCAGTTTGGAATGCCTACTTCAGCATAAAAACTTTTACCAAAACGACCTGATTCGGCATTAAATAACCTGAAAAGGGTTGATATGCCGTAAACCAAAACCAAAATTCTCTTACTGACACCATCTCTTCTTTCTTAATGGCGATTATAGTTATGGCTGGTAAATTACTTTTGCAGAAGAATTTAACAGTCTTGAATGTCAAAAGTTGATAGTCTAAACTAGCCCTAAAAATGTCCCTTACCATTACCATAACATGGAGATTTACCATGGCTGGTAGCAAAGAATGACCAGGATCCATCGAGATGAAAGTCAGTTTTATGGTGGTGGTGGCAGAGGTTCAGAAAATGTCTGTAATTTTTATATTGCCCAGCTCACCGATCACTGAAATATTCAACCGTTTTGATGTTTAGCCTTTCTAAGTATCAATTTGGGAATCCTTGCCCTAAAAAACTGACATGCTGAAGTATTCAAAGCAATTCATTAATTTTTGGCCTCAAAACTGCAGCTTTTGTAAACGACCGCAGTCAGACTTTGGGGTGATTTCCGGCTCCAAAAAACGAGATTTGGTCTAATTTTCATTGGCCTAGAAAATAGGGTTCACTGGTTCTGATATTGCACATTTCTCTTAGTTGTTAGGTAAAGACGAGATAGTGTTAAAATCAAAACAAATCTGAAGGATTTGGCATGGAAGTTCTCAAATTTCAGTGTATAGATAAAAATGCAGGTTTCAAATAAGTGAAAAAAATCCTTACAAAAGTAATGTCATTTTCTGATAAATGAAAATTAATCATAATGGAAGGACTAATTCTTAGATCAAACTAACCTAAACATTGGGCAAAATCCCATTACCACCTCCCACCCACCTGAAAAATGTACAAAAATGACACAGAAGCACAACTTTGACTATTAATATAAGTTTTATTTGAACTGCTAATGCATTGAATTTTAATTATTCATAGCACAGTAAGATGGAGTACTGCTGCCACATATTAGGTGGTGGTGCTCAGAGCACTCTTTCCTGCCTTGACAGAGTCTAAAACCGACTTCGAAATCTAGTGGGGGATGTTTTCTTTTCTTCCCTATAGTCACTCTCTCACAGAAGAGATGTTACTAGTCTTTCTTTGCTCTACTGTTATTTACATGGTAGGTGCTCGACTGAGCTCAAATCTATGGTCCCCCCTTGTAAAAAATTCACAACTAGAACCCGCCTAGCTACTACCACTGTAAATGATTTCTCTTTCTCCCTCTGTGTGTCCAAGACGAAACGAAACTTCCATGGGCAGAGTTTCTTTCCTAGAACTGCCTGTCTGTGGAACACAGTACCGCGAACCTACTTCTCAGCCAACTACAATATTGTTGTCTTCAAGTCCAATATGAACAAGTTCTTGTTAAACCGTCTTCGTAAATAATCAATTTCTGCCCTGCTACAACTATCGTGCCAGTGATCGCGATGTTGTCTCATCGTCCATTAGTCAAACTCTTTAACCCTTATCCTTGAGTGGCCTTTGGGCCTTGATAAGCGGTGACCTTATTGTAAAAAAAAAAATCAAACTAGATTTTTATTTTACTATTAAATCAATAAAAAGAAACTGATTTGGACCATGTAAAAACAGTCGGAAACACAATTTGATAATAGAGGCAAAACTGGATAAAAAAATTGAGTCAAAAATATATGTTACTGAAATTGCTGTTGGAGGTACAAATTTGAAACTTTGCCATTTTACTAATTTTGGGTTAAGGAATTCATAAAAATGTTTGTTTTCTCTGTAATATTAAAACTTTTGTCATAGATATATTTTAACTTGGGTGAATTCATTCAGTTTTTAACTCTCCAAAAAGGGGCTAATAACAACAAAATTTAGATTCACAAGATTTTTTTTTCCGAACAAATACTTATTGAATTTTCATCTCAACATATGGAACATATTTTCTCTGCAGATTTAATTGTCCTCCTGCAGATCCTCTCCTTACTGGTTTCCATTTTTTATTGGCTTCTGCTATTAGAAATATATCTGGAATACTCCAAATCTTACCATTTGTGTCAATAAACACTTGTCACAAATCATCCTCATAAGTCATCAAATTTTATTCATTCCAATTATTATTTTCAATCCTCTCATAAAATTAATCATCATTCAACTGACATCCATCATATAAAATGTAATTATTGCACTGGACGGAGATATAACATCAATAACTGGCTAATGTAAAAGTTGGTGTCATTCAGTAATCCATTATCCTTAACAATGGTAAGTAAAATATCCAAAGATTGTTCTTCATCACAACTGCTGGTTATTTAAATGTTCAACAGATTCACTGATTTTGTTTCTTTAGAGGTGTAGATGAATCAACCGGTTTTATTTCTTTTAAGTAGTCACAGACAACAGCTTTCAGCTGAACTTTATTTCTACTAGTTTTGATCTTGACACCTAAGACAACCTTGAGATATCCCCAAGCAACTTCTTGAAACCAGTTGATTTCATTTAACAGACTTCACAGGACCACCATGCTTGATAATAGAGTTAATGATTCTCTGTTTTTCAGCAGCAGCTTGACTTTTCCTTTTGCCTTTCATTTTGTCTAATTCTTTCTTGGATACAAAGTTTCACAAGAACTTCTTTTTTAAACCAACATTTTATATGGTGGCAGCTGAAGACCTTCATCAGTTTCATACAATAACTACTGGTGAAAACAGTCTTGTATTTTTAAACTATGTTTGCATTTTACATCATTTTAAAATTATAATGTTTGCATTTTACATCATTTTAAAATTATAATGTTTGCATTTTACATCATTTTAAAATTATAATGTTTGCATTTTTACATCATTTTAAAATTATGTTTGCATTTTTACATTTTAAAATTATGTTTGCATTTTTACATCATTTTAAAATTATAATATTTGCATTTTTATATCATTTTAAAATTATAAGCTTACTGTGTGCAACAGTCAATGCAATAAATTTATCAAAGGAACAACAAAAATGATGAATCAGTTATTTTGCATTCAAACATATTTTCATATATTTTAATGTTTTTTATTTTTAAACATTTTATTGATGATTAATATTTTAATTCGAAGGAAAACCAGAATTAATGATTCAGTTGGTTTTGTAATGCTTTGTTTTTTGTGTGTTTTTTTTTTGTTGTATTTTTCATGTCTTTTAACATATGAAAGCACCTCAAAATGTACACTAATAAATATACTGCAAACAAAAAAAAATTCTTGTATGCATTTTTTCAGAGGTAGGAGTATTTTATTTTTTCCAGTTAAATAAGAATTTGGTTCCTGAATAAAGCTAATCATTCTTCTAAAAGTATCTTAAACAGACAAAAGGAAAAGCTAAACCAAGAAAGGGACACTGGTTCACAAATAGAAAATATCCCAACCAAACATTAAGACAGAATTGCAAACAGCCACATCCTCATGAATGTTACATTTTCTGAAAGTTTTTTTATTAGATCCACAACCACTATTCCATTTTAATTTCATTCAAAAATTCACAAACTGTTGCATATCTGTTAAGGCATTCTTTATGCATAATCGTTGGATAATTCTACCGATCCAAAAAGCAATCCTCTATTTGTAGAAAAATCAAATACATCCTAGGATAGAGTATTGCTGCCATGTCTTTGGCGGTGGCACTCAGATCACTCTTTCTTGCTTTGACAGAGTACAAAATCAACTTTGCAATCGAGTGGAGGATAATCTTTTCTATTCCTTACAGCTCCTTTTGCACAGAAGAGACATTACTAGCCTTTCTCTTCTTAATCATTATTTTACTTGTAGGTACTTAACTGAGCTCCAATCTCTAGTTCTCTCATTCACGGCAAGAACTCATCTAGTTACAACTACTACAACAAACTTTCCTTATTCCCTCTGTGTATCTAAAACCAAACGGAACTTCTATTAACAATGTTTCTTAGAACTTCCCAGCTGATTTTTAAGTTTAATGTTAATAAATGCTTGTTGAGCTGTCTTCTTAAATAATCAAATTATGTCCATTCCACTCATCATTTCCAATCATCTCATGGTGTTCATTGTATGACTGACGATCTCATTAACCTTATCCTCGAGTGGTCTTTGGGCCTTGATAAGTGGTGACCCATTAGTATTTAAAAAAAAAAACTAAAAATAAGTCTCTTTACTTTAATAGTATTCTTAGAAGTAAAGCGACTTATTATTTTGTAAATTATTACAGTGTGTCCAGACAGACTATGTAACTTAGATAGCAAAAAAAGCAATCAAGAAGCAATGCTTAAAGAGTCACCCTTTCTCAAAATACTTAGAGATTAAAAAAAGATATTAGAGTGGTTGAATCAGCTGTGAGAGAGAGCGCGCGATAGAAATACATAATAAAAAGCTAAGAGATGGGTGACTTGTTCAGCTAATTAGAATTAAAATTAATTTTTTTTCAAACATAACTCATCCCAGAACTAAGGAATATTTTGGCATGTATTTTGTATCATTAAAGTATATAGGAAAAAGCTTTTAAGAGATAAACTTCGATTCACCCAGCTTTTAGTATAATAATAATAATGATAATAGATATATTGCAAGGATAAAAGAATAAATCACTCTATCATGAAGCACTATTGTCTAAGTATTTAAAAAAAAATTAGTACAATTATTTGATTATATCATGCATCTTTCACTACTCGTTTTTGTTTCAGGGCCCCTGAGAATCGGATGCGAGAATCATCTGCTTCCTGCCTTTCTGACATCAGCTATGATATGACTGATGATGACCTTGACGTTTCAGTCAAAAACGATGACCAGTCGAAAAGTACCCCACCTAAAAAGAAAAGAACCAGCACAGATGTTAGTCACCTTCACATTCAGTCATTAATACAAGTGTAATAGCTTAAAAAACATTTCGCATTTCTCTATAGAGAGACAATATAGAATTTTGACTGGAAGTACACAACTCCTCTCCATAGATTCTGACCTACTTCAACCAGTAGACAGACTTGAGGCGACAATTTTTTGTTTTAAAAAATATCTTGAATTCTTTACTACACGTTTAATTCATCGCCAGACGTTTGTAACGTCAGACCATTAGGGCAGAATACATTGTTCTGATTGGCTAGTATAATAATGAGAGAAGTTCAAATACAAAATAAGACAATAGAAAAATCAAGAAGCATATAAATTTTAACTTTCAATTTTAGTTTTAATTAAACAAAAAAAAATTTTAAGATTTAATTTTTCAATATTCATTGCCAGTTCAGAGTAAATAAAATAATTCAATATCATTGGTCAGTTTCTGAAGACAATATAACAAGCGAGTTCATTCATTAAAGACTGGAAATGAAGAAAAAAACAAAACAGATATATCAGTATTTCTTATGTATAGAGATTTCGAACTAGCTAGCAAAGAAATGTAAATAAAGTGGGGAAAACCACCCAGAGCTCGATAAATGGGCTCCCCCTTCTTTTTTATGTAGACTTTATTTTAGTAAGTTGCTGAACATTTACAAATAATATTCTCTCGCTACATAAATTTGTGCATAAAAAATTAAAATAAAAGGGAAAATTAGAGATTTTGTGTGTGCATGTCTAACTAAAAATGTAACAGTTCTCAAAGATATTTTTATTTTCTGAATATCGAGAAGAATGTAATACTGGCAAATAAGATGTGTGCAAAACAAGAGACTTCGTTGGTATGGTCACATTGAAATAATGGATGAGAGTTCTTGGGTTAGTAGATGTAGAACAGTTGGGGTAACAGGGTCCATGGTAAGGTCAAGGAAAATATGGAAGGAAGTGATAAAGATGGATTTAAGAGAAAGGATACATGAAGACCTGGTCAGAGATAGGTTAGTTTGGAAGTCAATTTTTAAAAGCCATCCAACACGTGCCTGCATGTAAAACAAACGTTAAATCGAACATAATGATACTATTCATACTCCAGGCACATATTCTTTACTAATTTTGATATTTATTGAATAGACATTGTATTCTGAAGAGTTTGAAAACCAAGCCTTTTTAACTGACCAAGATGTTCTTTATTGGAAGTATAAATAATTAAGACTTCCAATGTCATATAACAATATTGAATTATTATCTTTGCCTTATAAACTGTATACTATTCAAATCTACAAGTGTTTTTCTGTCTTTTTTAGCATTATTTCAAAAGATTATTTCTCTATAAAGAAATGCATGTTTATATAGTGAACATATTTTATAGTGTTTAATCAAGTTCTGGTTTTTGTTTAATACATGTTTTAGTAACCTTTTAAGGTCAAAGAGTTTCTTAAAAATGCTTACAAAAATCTTCCAACTTTCTTTTAGTAAAAATAACATTTTTCATAGTTTAATGATTAGAATGACAACATTTAATTTTTAAGTAAATATTACATAAGTTTAAACTGCAAATTTAATTTTGATATCTAGTTGTATTTCAATTCTTTCGTTTTTCTTTAAAGAATAGTGATTTTATAATAAAATTATCCCTAATATATGCTTACATGAATTTTATTATGCATTGATTCGAACTTAAAGTAAATGTGTTCGGATAATTGCACTGTAAATTTTCTCTGTAATCTTTTTTGTTTTGTAGGCTGACACTTCTATAGTGACCCATACCAGTGTTCATGTTGACCCCAAATCTGGAAAGCCTCAAGCAACAACCATAACACACATTAATATGCCCAAGTTGAACAAAAGTTTCAGTGAACCCATGTTGGATGTACAGTTCAAAAAAGCTGGATGTGGTAGGTCTCTTTCCTATTCTATTAAAAATAATATTTTATGTTATGTATTATCAACAAGAAGCATTGGGGGGGGGTCTCTTTTCTTTTAGGCACGTAATACAAAGTATTTTCTTTTTCTTACTACTAAACAATAAAATAATACATTTTTAAAAAGACTTTTTCTTTTTATTAATTATAATCATTTTCTTCTGTGTTTATCCCATGCAATGGGTCCGCACTAGATTTCTTCTAGCATACACAATTAAGTGCTCGTTCGGGATAAAAAGCGTCCATCTTGAGATCTGTAACTGTCTGTTAACTGTGAAAGGTAAAGGGGTTGACGCTTCATACTGACGTTATCAATTTTATTCAATAATCACTGTGAAAACTACAAAGGAAGAAATAAATAACATTCAAAAAGGAGAAGGGAATACATTTCAATAGAAAAGTAGACACAAAGAGGAAATGGACAAACTGAAAAGGAGAGAAGTTATATTTACCATGTTGCCCTTTTGCTAGCAGTAGCTGAAAATGAGGTAAGAACGCTATTTGTCTGTTGATTCCGTCCTTATTCCTGTTTGAGCTGAAGGCTTGCAGTAAATAAATGGCAGCATGAACTTGATAAAAGGGTTAATTAGCAAGTTATCGAAACTTTAAATTGACGATAATGTATATAATAATAATATATAACTCACTAAAAAGTTTATTTAGCGGCCGTTACAAGATCTTCTATTAAACAAAGTAGAAAATCCTGCTTTAATGTTTTCAAGATTTTTTTTGATTTTTTTGAAGATCAAATCACCAACTGTGTATGTTTGTTATTAGCAATGTTCTCCTTTTACCAAAATGTCTGTTGTATGTTTTTACCTGTTTTATTCACAGAATCTGATGAGGAAGAAGTTTGGACACTTCGGCCTGGACAGACACCAAGATCCAGAAAGAGGAATTCTAAGACCCCTCACCACCAACGAACACAGTCAGAATCAGAGTAAGGTTTTACTTTTATCAATTTTGTTACATAAACAGACCTGCGAGATTTATAAAAAGATATTTTAAATAAAAATGTTTCCTATATTCAATTCTGGTTTATGTATCTGTTCGATAAAGTTTGAAAAATATGTGAAAATATATTTTTTAACAGAGAGTTAATAAAATCAAAACTGAGTTCAAACGGGACGCCGAATTGTCTTTTTTTTGGTCTTTTCACTACCAACAGTCCAAACACGCACGAGAACGACGCAACGTTTACAATCAAACTTTTCGGCCAGAATTTGATTCCTTTTTTCTTTTCTTTTTCTTCTTTCTTTTTCTCTTTGCACTCGACGTAGTCACAGCGTCAACCTTTCTCGCTCTTCTCCCAGAGCAAAGTGTCTAAGCTTTTTATCACGACGAGAATTAGCCGATGCAAAACAAGGCTCATTTGCATATGTGAAGTCTCGTCGCGTGACAAAAAGCACACATTTCTATTTGGTGACTAGAACACTCTGGGTGCAATCCCAGATGGACAATGCACAGTGCAACCCTTACTCTTTTTCCTTCTGGACCTGCATGATGGCTGCTACACTCCCCCCTGATCTCTTGATCACACATGATGCAGGGTGGTGGTGGCCTTTTGATTTGTGAGCTTCTCCGAAGTGGGACATGTATCCCAGTTTCTGCTTCTGAATCGTCCGATGAAGTTTCCGCTTCTAAATCTACTGACAAAGTTTCTACTTCTGAACTTGCGGCTTCATTCTCATGAGGATCACTGGCGCTGCCCATTAATAGTTAAATGCCAGACGACCTATTACTTTCCCCAGTCGTTGAATGGTCAACCCCCAAAGCAGGGCGGAGATCGTGTATGTGACGTGGAATTCCATCAACCAGGACAGATTGCTGACTGATCATGCCAGTCACTCGTCCACGTTTGAATTTGGTGGTACATCGACAGCCTGGCGGTTTCACCCAGACATGATCTCCCACATCATATGGCCCGTCCATCTCCTCATTGTCAAGTGACTGCACAATGTCGATACCTTTTACCCGAGTCTGGTATGTGTAGATGGCATTCGCGGGTGCGGTTGCTGGCGACATGCCATCCTTCGGCGTAACATTGTACCAGTAGGTTGCTTCCACAACAGAACACTTCTTCCTGGCAGCAATCCTCTTTATGCTGCGGTGGCTTCTTTCCGCGATGCCATTGCCTGATGGTACGTAAGCGCATTGCAACCGCAATTGAACTCCCCATTCAAATAAAAACTGTCTTACTCGCTGGCTGCAAAATGCTGGGTCGTTATCGGACAAAATCTCATGCGGTGCACCCTTTTCATAAAAGACGGACAATAGTTGTCGAATAACGCTTGCCAAATCTTGGCGTGCAATTGGTTGCCAAACTGCAAAACGGGTTGGTCCACAGTCGATGAGAGTAAGAAAGTGGTTGCCATTATAATGTGTGATATCCATTCCCACCCTTTGCCATGAGTCACTTGCTTCCAGTCGTCCTTTTCGCCACCGCGCTGGTGCTGCGTCAATTGACTGGCACATCTCACAGTGCTTGATGACTTGTTTCACCTCTGATTTTGCCACTGCTGGATTTACGCGCCTCACAAAATATAGAGTCCTCTTGACGCTTGGATGTCCGCTCTGTCTGTGGATGTTTTCTATCTGCTGCTTGCTCATCGTGCTCACTGTAGCAGCGCATGTTTGCTGAACAGGCTCGGCACCCACCTTCATTGCATCGTACCATTTGCGAGGCACTCGTGTCAGTTGGTCAGCAAGGTTGCAGTATGACGGGACCAATGTTACGCTGACTACCAGGCCATACTCGCAGACCAGACTCTTTAAGGTGTCTAACCTCTGTCTTATCAACATCTCACTTGCTGCCTTAGTGCGTATTCTTGCTTTCCCAGTCAGCGTGTCGGACACCCAGTGATAGACGCAAAGGGAGTCAGTATGCAAGTGCAACCTCTTTGTTTGCCACTGTAGTGCTAGGTTAACGCCCTTCATCACAGCATCTAACTCAGCAAGATGGGGCGGTGTTTGCAGGCCGCAACCAACAGGCATCCTCCAACATGGCTCCATCCTTCTCTAACAGGACTCCCAATGCTAGTGAATTAACGTCAACCCATACATTCATTTCTTCTCCATTGACACACCACTCTCCTCGAGCCGGGTCCTCGTGCGTCGCTCTCTCAGCACTTTCTGCAATCATTCGGGTGAGGAGGGCATCACTTGTTTGATCATCCCATCCTTTGGTTACCGCATTCACCCTGCGTTTTATTACACCCACTGCCACACGCAGCCAACCACACACTGGCAGGTGTCCCACAAGTTTTCCGCACAAGGAAAAAAATGGTCCTTCTTGTGAGAACTTCAGGGATGCCGGAAATCACATTTCCTCGTCTCCATCGCAGGGTGCCATCCTCCCCTCTGACTTCCAGGCCAAGTACGCGTGCTCCGTCTCTAAGCCACTCTGGGTCTTTGCACGTTAGGCCAAACTCTGACAATTTTGCACGGACGTGCATTGCCGACTTGACATCTTCATTGATGTAAATGTCGTCAAGGTATGCCGATGTTGCCTTTTCGACGGTCTCTTCCTGGGATAACACAGCACTAATGATGGTCTTCATGATCTGCAGTGCCACATTCAACCCAAAACCAAGTCTGGTTAGGCAGTATCTCTTGCCGCGAAATACCACCGTCTGGAATGGCCATAAAGTTTTGTCGACCCTCAACTGCAGATAGGCCTTCCTCAGATCGAGCAATGATACATTTGATCCTTTCTGGCGCCATTCTCATAACTTGCTTGCACATACATTGGCATCAGCCGTGTAAGCCTCAATATATTGATTGAGCTCACGGTAGTCCATGACTGGTTGCACCTTTGATTTGTTATGTTGTACCACTGCCATTAAAGGGATAAGACCTTTTGGAGGTCCAAGCTCTTGGTTGGGGTACGGGATCAACCAGCCATCTTTGATCCAGGCATCAAGCTCTTGTTCATATTTGGCTCTAACATTTGCGGCCACGAGGTATTCTGTGACACCATTCCGTAGCTTGATTGGTACTTTATCGTCCGTCCATTTCCATTGAGATTTTGAGTAAAAACACTTTGCGAGATAAAAGCTTTGATAGAATCAAGTCTGTTCATGAATTCTTCCTTTGGCTTTCTAATCTAAACTTGAAGTGACATTAAATTTATCGACCAATGCTTCTTTTCACTAGTGTTTTAATTTTCAAGTGCTTTTATGTATAAGCTTGCTGCTTTAATTTGTGATTTACTTTTCAAAATACCAAAATTTAAATGATTTCATTATGAAAAAAAAACATTTCCTGATACATCCCATTATGCGCAATAAGAGGTTTGTGTGTACGCGTGTGTGCTAAGAAATGTTTAAAAAAAAAAAAAAGTAATTGAAGTTTTTTGATTAATTTTGTTTTTTAAAATGTTTTTATCTCTTTAGTTCTCCTTTCCTGCGAAAAGCTAATTCCGCTTCCTCTGGTTTGAACAAAATGCACATCTTCATATCGAAGACTGTAATTAGGCCTGAATATTGTCAGCCTGTGAGTATATTCAGTTCTTATATCCCATATCTAATATAAAGGAAAATTGTGTGTGCATGTCAGGCTAAGTCAGAAACTATACAAAATGCACCTACAAGCCTTACATCATTGATCCAAAAGAAATACTGTAACATTCATTCTGTTAGTATCACCAGGTATGAAATGAGTGCATGGAAATTTTTTTTTTTTAATTATTTTTTGCTTTCTTGTTGTTGTTACAAAAATGTTTGTCAGCTTTTTCTTTCTATTTTATTGAACCAGTTACAAGGAAGCAGGAGGGATAAGTTTTTTAACTTCTTTTTTGTTATCCATGCCCTGGCCAATGCTGGGTAAGCCTGCTAGTCTTGGGAATTTGTCCTTTATATGCTACACTTAGTAGCATCATGAGATACAGAGAAATTAGAAAGTATTTTAAGTTCTTTATAAGAATTGTAAAACCAAACCAGAGGCTGAAGAGTCTTGCATATGAACAATCGTCTAAATATCATGTTTTTCTTATGATTCAATAAACTCATTGAAAAACAGATAAATGCCTGTAGAATTTTTATTTTTGATTCATTGAATAGTTACTAAGAATTTTTCTACAATTAAAACAGGAAGAAGAAATCAAGATTTTGAAACCACCAAAAAATCCTTTCATGAATAAAATTAATTTTTTCACTTAAGCTAAATCTCTGAAGATTTACGTACTAGTAGTTTTCAATGTACAGAATAATCTTATTAGTACAATCCAATATTTATTTAAATAGTTCTGTAAAACCTATGGACAATCATGTTTTGTTATATGCACGTTCTTAATAAAAAAGTCTTATTTACAAAGCGAAAAACAAACTTTTTTTTTCATTAAAAATTTCTTTCTTTATAAATCTCCAAAGTCTATAAAACAAAACGTTTTGCAAATAAAACATTTTTAAATTTAAAAAAAAAAAAAAATCTGCAAAGTGGTCAATCAACGATTCCCCCACTATCAAACCACAATGATGTCGTTTTGCACGGCAGCTGATAAGGCTGAACTACTTGCCCAGCGGTTTGCCTCAAACTCTACTTTGGACTCAAAAAACCACCCCCTCCCTAAATTCCTATTGCGGACCGAAGCCACACTTGAAAACCTGGTCATCATAAAAAACCCTGTACACCTCCAAAGCTTGTGGGCCTGATCTTATACCTGTAATAGTAATAAAGAAATGCCCTGCTGAACTGGCCCCTGTCCTCTCCAAACTATACTACAAATGCCTTACTGAATCTTGCTTCCCCGATAGCTGGAAAATTGCCTCTGTGGTACCAGTGTTCAAGAATTCTGGTGATAGAACTGATCCTCTAAACTACCGCCCAATCAGTCTACTCCTGATTTTTGCTAAAATCTTTGAATCCTTAATCAATCTAGCTATAGTCCGGCACTTAGATAATGCTAAACTTCTTTCTGACCACCAGTATGGATTTAGACAAGCACGATCTACTGCGGACATCCTAACGGTCATCTCTGAACGCATATATCATACACTGGACAAGGCAGGTGTGAAGCTAGGGCGGTAGTGCTTGATATATCCAAGGCCTTTGACAAGGTATGGCATAAAGGGCTTCTCCTGAAAATACGCTCATATGGTATTACTGGGCAAATACTTAATATAATTAGATCGTTCCTAACCAAAAGAAAGGTCCAGGTTGTCCTCGATGGCCGTTCATCTAAGCAACATGACATGGTGTATCCCAGGGATCTATCCTTGGACCTTTATTGTTCCTGATCTTCATAAATGATCTCCCTGATGACATTGAGTCTGAGATTGGTATGTTTGCTGACGACACCACGCTTTACTCTCGTCATGTAGGCAAAACAGACGCAACCATATCCGAGACAATGGCTGAATCCTTAGAAAATGACCTCTAGGCTGTAGTAAATTTGGGTCATAAATGGTTGGTAACTTTTAATGCTGCAAAGACAAAGCTCCTTTCCTTCAATAACTACAAGAAACCTCTCCAACCACCGATTGTTATGGCAAATAACACCCTACTTGAGAGTTCAACATTCAAACTCCCTGGCCTAACTTTCACAGGTAACATGAATTGGAACAAATACATTGAAGACATTGCCAAGGCTACAGCAAAGAAGGTTGGCTCCCTCTACCGTGCTAGTAAACTCCTCACACCTGACATTATCCTGTATCTCTACAAAGCCACCATCCGCCCATGCATGGAGTATTGTTGCCACATCTGGGCTGGTGCATCATCCACTAATCTCTCCCTCTTAGACAAGGTCCAACTTAATAGGTCCCTCACTATCAACCAAGCTCCAGCCCCTGTCTCATCGCCGCAATGTTGCATCCTTGTGCTTGTTTTACAAATAATTCAATGGATTATGCTCCGATGAACAGGCTACTCTGGTGCCCTCTCGACGTAAATACATCAGACCAACTCGACAATCAGCTAAATCCCATCCATTCACTGTGGAGGTCCCCAAATGCCGGAGAGCCTTCTACTCCAATAGCTTCTTTCCTCGTGCTGCTGGCTTCTGGAACGCGCTTCTTGTTTCCTCAACAGTACCAACATGCAGAGGTTTAAAACTAATGTAAACAGACATCTCGCTACACTGCTCCCAACTTGGGGTGACACCCAAAACCTACACCTTAATTCTTAGTAACCCCTTACATCTACAGTGGCGGCCTGCCTTGTTAGGGGTGAAATATGTTACAAAAAATTTTTTTAAAGTAAAAGAAACCGGTGTCAACCCAAAATGTGTCCTTTTGGTATTTGCTGATTCTGGGGGGTCTCAAATCTAATTGATTCCATTTCTTTTGCTGTGGGTGGCAACCCGTGATGCTTAAGTACAGGATCTTGGTGGCTGGGCAGTGCATAACCTGGGAAAATGAATATGTGCACTGCAAAACTCCATTTTTGTCCTTACCTGGGATAGACGGTCGGTCGGAGAGGCCCAGTCTGATCAATCGGCTTGTCACATCAAGCCCCACTATAAAACCCATACCAACCTACTCGCAATAACTAATATTCCAAAAAATCGAGCTTCGCTCAACATGGCCAAGCCATCCTATCCTGCTCAGCCTAAGGACATCAGATATTTCTTTTATACCCAGCTTAGAGAGAAGACTCTCGAAGAGAGTGTCGTCTTTTGGCTTGACATGACAGATCCATCTAATCATGGCTTTTTTGTTGCGCTGCAGTCTCCTAAGAGTGCTCGCTGATGCAGCCCATGTCTTGGAGCCATAAAACATGACACTTCTCACACAGCTGGTGTACACCTGTTCTCTAGTCGTGATGACCAGATGCTTATTTGTTAAGATAGGCAGGAGTTCTTTAAAGCCCTTCCAAGCAGATTTGCATCGGGTAATGGCAGCAGTCTCACAACCACCACCGGCTGAAAAGGAATCGCCCAGATAACAGAACTCAGCTACAGCTTCCAGTTTGCTATCCCCCCAAAAAGACAAGAATCTAAACAGACAACACTACAACAAAAACTCAATCGCTCTCAATCAAGAACTCGAACCCCAAGAGATGAAACGACAATCTCCTCAGAGATGGAGATAGATGAAAGGTAAAAAAGAAAGTTCAAAAATAATTTTTAATTAAAAAAAATCCAATCATGCAATAACAAAAAAATAAAATAAATAAATATCATCGTCCATAAAATCATATAGTCACGGAATAAAAACCAATATGAACAAACTACTGCTGTTACTAACAAATGTGTGCCTGGATATTGTTTGCTTTCAAGAAATATTTATGAAAGCAAATGACAAATTAAACAAAACCTTTTAAATATACAACCATTTATATAATACTGGAAAAAGAGTTTGTAGAGGTAAAGCAATCCTGATCAGGAACAATATACCTCAAAGCCAAGTTAAACTTAACACCAGTGTCCAAGCAATCACCATCAAGGTAACTTTATATATAGAGTGATTAACTACAAAAAAACCCTATCAATGAAAACGAACTTAATGACTTCATAAGTCAACTTCCCAAACTGTTCCTTTTACTGGGAGACTTAGCACCAAGAAAAAAGATAGAATGCTTGAAAATATTATAAACAACAACACAAAATGCCTTTTCAACACAAAATGCCTTTTCAACACAAAATGCCTTTTCAACACAAAATGCCTTTTCAACACAAAACACCGAACACACCTTGATCCATCTACTAGCTGTAATTCTGCCATAGAATTGAGTCTGTGAGCCTTAAATTTACTTGGATTTTAATTTGAGAAGGCAGTGACAACTTCCCAATTATACTTGAGAATTTGGATGCTGATGAGAAAAGCTTGACTTGATGGAAATTAAACAGGACAAACTGGAAGGAATATAAAAAGCTATGCCTGCAACACCTCACACAAAATAACAGTAATTCTGCAGAATATTTCTCAAAAACATTAATTGAAATAGCAAAGAAATGCATCCCAAATAAACCAACACTACACAAACGAAACAGACCATGGTTCAGCAAAGAATCAAGAATGTAGACAGGCTATTTGCCTACAATGTAAAGCCCTGCATAAATTCAACACTGAACCCACAACTGCCAATTTAATCTCCTTCAAACACTATAGAGCAAAAGCACACAAAGGAATTAAGGAAGCCAAAATAAACTCCTGGCAAAACTATGTAAACCAACTGAATCCCTTCTCCAAACACAAAAAAAATCTGGGACACAATGGAAAAACAATTTCACTCTAACAACTACTAAGAATATTAACAAACCATTTATGATATCAGAGCTAGTAGACTCTATAAAAAGATCCCATAACACAGCTGTTGGTCCAGATGAAATCCACTATGCATTCCTAAAAGAGTTGGTGCAGGCATCTATAAAGCTCCTCCTGGACATGTACAATGATATATGAATGAATGATAAATTCTCAGAAACATGGAGAGAAACAAAACTTGAGTGGGTTTGAGTGATCTTTCACTCAAATCCACTCAAACGATGGAACGTATAATACATGACAGTTATATGGTACCTGGAAGCAAACAAATCAATTACCAGAATTCAGTTAGGGTTCTGCAAGAAGAGAGATGCTATTGACCATCTAATTCATCTGGAAACTTTCATTAGGGAGACATTTTCTTTGATTTGGAGAAAGCTTACAGTAAAGCATGGAAATATAGCATTATGATAGGTGTACATGATCTGGGTTTACAACTTCTGGGCTTTCTTTAATATTTTCTGTCAGAAAAACATTTTAGAGCCGGTATGGAAACCACCCTCTCTGATCTTAAAAAAGGCAAGACGAAGTTATCCTATCTGTAACTCTCTTCAGCATCAAAATAAATATTATTAAATATTTAAATTCTGGAATAGACTGCTCTGTATGTGGATGATTTTTTAATATGGTATGAATCTAAACACAGCCACACAATAGAACTGCAACTTAAATTCAAAAAAATAAATGAATGGGCAACAAACAACGGTTTTAAATTCTTCAAATCAAAACTAAGTGTGTACATTGCTGTTCCCAGAGGAAAATGCACAAACACCCTACAATAATGTTGGAACAGAAATTCCAGTTTTTAATGAATACAAATTCCTTGGAATCATATTTGACAAGAAACTTACATTCATTCCACACATAAAATATTTAAAGACGAAATGTCACAAAGCTCTACAACTTCTACGTGTGGTTGCTCACACAGAATGGGGAGCTGACAGAACTCTATTAAAGGTCATTAATACGGTCAAAACGGTTGTTTCTTATCTAGATCAGCCTGTAAATCCTATCTCCAAGAACTCTCTGCAATACAACATGAAGGACTAAAACTGTTACTAAGAATCTTCCAAACATCTCCAGTAGAATGCTTACATGTAGAAGCACATGAAATACCCTTACAAGTGAAAACCATTTTGCATGAACATTTGTCAGTGAGAAAGCTGTGTTCAAAGTGCATGCAGCGTTTGCTCACAGTCAATCAAAAACATGTCGATGCTCAGAGTGTTGTTTACAACTGTTTCAAAGGAGGTTTTGCACCAATGGATGAAACAAAATCAAATCAGCAGTCAGCTAAGTGGACAGCAGCAGGTGAAAGCCATCCAAAGCCAACAAAGATGCAAACATCAGCGAGCAAGGTTTTAGTCTCTGTATTTTGGGATGTGCAAGGTATTTTGTTCATCGATTACCTTGAGAAAAGAAAAAATATATGGCATTATTGGAAATCCCCAAAAAACTGCCACAAGTGAACAAGAAAAAAGTGTTTCACAAGACACTGCACAGTGTTACAAGTCGATTGTAACAATGTCAAAACTACATTAATTGCACTTCAAATTGCTTCCACATCCAATCCATTTTTTTCGACCCCCCCCCCCCCCCCCCCCCCCCCTCCAGCAACTACTGGCTGTTTTCAGACCTAAATAAATTCTCCAGGGAAAGATTTGGCTCCAATGAAGAAGTTATATGTTGGAAACTGAGGCGTATTTTGAGGCCCAAGACAAATCATTCTACAGAAAAGGCATTGAATTGTTAGAGAAGAGTTGGAATCAGTCTCCTTCTAGTAGGTATCTAAAACTAGTCTGTTTATGCTACGAAAACAGGTAAAAACAGTGAAATTTTTGTAAAATTTAACCTACGATATCTTGGCTATTTATCAGGTTATATCTATAAAATTAGTATATAAATAAAATTTAATCTTTCCTCTTTCTAATGATATCATTTTTTTCTTGTACGATGATTTGAATTATGTAACTATTTTAATGACAAATGCGTTTAGTTTCGCGTTTTTTCAACAACAATTTTTTAGTCCTATTTTTTAACGTCTATTGTGCCGTTTGCGATATTGCTTATTTAACTTGAAAAATCATTCTATCTTATAAAAGAAAGGTTATTCTTCAATTTGATAGGTGAAGTATAGAATTTTAAATTAATTTTCATGAAAAATTTCCAAATTGAAAACTTTAGTGAATAAAATATTATAAAAATTTAATTTTAAAAAACTTGTCATTTATACCATTATATAAAGCAGGGTTTACCCAATCAAGGGAGGCGCGAGAGCGCTCTATCCCTTAATAGACTTCACGAATGCTGGAAATCTTATTTCTTTGATCAATCATAACTCAAAAACCAATAAACCAAATTAGTTAAAACTTTGCACAACATTTTTATTTGATAGGTTCTATAAGTGTGTATAATTTCAGCATCATTAGTCAAGGCAACCCAGAGATCCAGAAAGTTCAATCATGAAATCATGTTATCTGTGTGTACGTACGTACGTACGTATGTGTCTATGTACGTATGTACGTGCCACCCTGTATCTCATCAACTATTTGATGGATTCAGCTGATTTTTGGCAGAGATAGAGGTTCTAGTGTCTAGTTGATGGCATTTTAATTTCAGTTTACCATATACCTTGATTAGTCAAACTACCAACTATATCAGTTATGAGAAGGCATTGTATTGAACCTTTACAAAAGTAGTGACATTCCATGAAAAATGCCAGTATACTGAAATCATATGCCCTTAATAGGGTTAAGATGAAAATTCATATACAATATACACTAAATGTACAAAAGCAAGGAAATTCCCAAATTTTTACACTTTTATTGTCATTAAGGGTATGCGAGCACAACAGGGCTATGTATTTTACTGGTAGGAATTTTTCTTCAGCGCACCTTACACACTTCCCCATTGAGATTTATACGGTAGTGATGTGATAATGAAATGGTTTGGTTGATATGTAGTCATACCCTTAATGACAATAAAAGTGTAAAAATTTGGGAATTTCCTTGCTTTTGTACATTTAGTGTATATGAATTTTCATATTTATTAAGGGTATATGATTTCAGTATACTGCCATTTTTCATGGAATAATCAATAGAAATAATTAAAAAATTGTTACACATCGTGAACGGCTTGAATATAAAAAGAGCCCGTGTTTTGAACTTTTTGTAATTTTCCCGAGTGAACACACCGAACTGAAATTGAACTCCCCTCTGCCAGACGAAATACACAGCAAGCTACGAGCTATAATGGACATTTCACAGTTTCTAGGTAAGTTGATTATTTTTTTACTTATTTTATTTATATAATATTGGTATAAAGTACTTATTCTGTGTTTTGTTGAAACCGTTTAGTTATTATCAGACATTCTTTCATTTATTGTTCGTTTCGAGGTTGAAGATTTTGTATTACATTTTTTCTAATTGAGATTTGAACAATTATATATATATATATATATATATATATAGTAAATGTTTTTATTCGATAAAAATAAAAATATGAATTACTGTAAATTAAACTTTTCTAACGGCCAATATTTTTTTTTTTTTTTTAAATTGGTCACATGACTATCATTTCTTCTTCTTCTTTGCTTGACTCCATTCTTCCTGGACTAAACCGACCTGGTCGGATCACAAAAAAACTTTCTGCCTGATGAGACCTCAGCTCTTGATAGCTGTAGATCGATAACATCGACATGCCAGTGTAGCAGACCTTGTACATGTTCGAATAAAAACATTTACAATACAGCTCTATATCTTTATTGAGCACTCTTTTATAAGCCCGGTTTGATTCCCTTTGGATTTCTACCCTGTGGATTTTTACTCTACCTGGATTACTATATATATATATATAAATAATTGGTACAATTCTGTTTTTTTGATAGATATATATTTGTAATAAAATTCCGAAAATATTATTTTCCCGATGTGTTTTATTTACGAAAGCACTGAATCGTTTTTATGTTCCATCACCTGTTTTTCTCTTTTTTTATTGACCAATGTTCTTTCTCTTTTTGGTGTACAATTAACTATAATGTCGCTAGAGAATTTCGTGCTTTTTGGAAAGATTTTTCAAATAATTTTGATTTTGAGTTTCCTATATAAAATTAATGTAAACTGATCACCCACTTTTTGACTATATTGTTTGTTCACTTTTTTTTTTTTTCACTTTTTTTACAGACCAAATCTTTTTCTTTTTTCTGTGTTTATCAAGTCGCTAGAGAATTCCTGGTTGTCTGGAAATTTTTGGAAAAATTTGTGATGGTCAAAAAGTTAAATTTATATAGGAAACTGATTCCCCCCACTAAAATTTAAAAAACGGGTGGTTGAACATTACGAAAAAATGCTTTGGTAGTTTAACGAAACTCTTTAGTAAAAAGTTCCGTAAAAATGACTTGTTTTTAATTTGTTCAGTGATTTTTTTTTTGTTTATAAATAAAATAGTTAGAATTCCTTGGCTTTTTGGCTAAGAGGAAAGTGTAGTATCTGTTCTGATGCTGCACTTAGTCGTTTCTATCCTCAGTCAGTGAATGAGAAATTCTTCAATTTAATTTTTGTCCTGATCCAGAGTGCCGTTTTTGGGGGCGGCAGCTGAATTTTCCACACATTGACCTTGTGTCTAACTCTGCCCTCGTGGGGATCAAAGTAAAGAGGTAAAAAATAATACTTTTTATTTAGAAGTTTAGCAAAAAAAAATTTTGTTAAAACTAAAAGTTCTGTAAAAAATAACGCTTAGTTTTGTAATTTTAAAAATAACAGTAAATTCTCTTATTTGTTCAGAAGTTTAGCAAAATATTTTTTCTTTAAAATAACAATTAGAATACTTTTATTTATTCAGAAATTTAGCAAAACCTTTTTGGAAAAAGTTTTGAAAAGTTAATGAAAGTTGAACTTGGGGATGTTATTGACTCTGTAATAACATACTAAGGATATAGTTCTGATGAAGATAGAGGATAGAAACGACTAAAGTCTATTTGCAGTTCAACTTGTTACCTTCATGGTACTAATGAAAAAAATGAAATCATTTACATAGCTTTATATAACAGTTAGGTGCATGTTACTGGTTTCGGCCAAACGGAAAATTATTTATGTGTGAAAACAATATCATGTACTTACTCACTGGTATTTTATTGTCAATGTTGAAAAAAGTAGGAAAAATTATCCAGTAGAACTTTAATTACAAAGATTTTTACATTTTTCGTAACATACGAGTAACCTCGATGAATATGACTCCATTGGATACAGGTCGGCAGAAAGCAAGGGCAGGTAATTTGCGGTGGTAGGACAGAAAGCCACCGGACAAAGTCCACCGGACAAAATAATTTTCAAGGGCACGTAATCAAAGAAATTCTCCGAAAATGGACGTCAACAGTTTGAACATGGACGACATTACGTATTTATGTAGAGATGTGAAGAAAGCAATAGATTTTTTGCAGTCGCAGCGGCTTCTTGCTGGAATCAGTATCTGCAGATGCGGAACTGAGAGAAAATTAATTAAAGAAAAGTGTGCCGACGGCTTAATTTGGCGTTGCCCGAAGTCCACGTGCCGCAAGAAAATGTCCATTAGGCATAGCAGTTTTTTTTCACAGTCCCAAATTTCATTTAAACAATTGATCAAATTTATTTATCTGCGGGCGTATGGGCGAGCCACGTGCAGCAATGTCAAGCTAGAATGTCGTATTGCGGCACGGAAGATAGTGGTAGATTGGCGCATGTTCATGCGTGATTTGTGCGTGGAACACTTCTTGCGGCATCCACAAGTTCTTGGCGGAGAGGGTTGTACGGTCGAGATAGATGAAAGTATGTTTTCTCGGCGAAAGTACAACATTGGCCGTATGACGCGTCAACTGTGGGTTTTCGGGCGGTATGAGCCAGCCACAAAAGCAGGATTTCTTGTGACAGTACCAGCACGTAATGCCGCGACATTGATTCCAATAATAAAGAATTATGTGCGTCCAAGGACCACTATTGTTTCAGACTGTTGGCGCGCATATAACAGCCTCGATGCTGAAGGGTTTCACCATTTGCGGGTTAACCACAGCTACAATTTCGTAGACCCCAACACAGGGGCTACAACCAACCATGTAGAAAGAATGTGGCATGAAGCCAAGAAACGTAACAAGGCTGAATGTGGGACCCATACGCAAATGATTAAAAGCTATTTAGCTGAATTTATGTGGCGTCAGAAGTACAAGATGAACAAGATAGGCGGCCTCTTACACGAAATTGCAGAAAGATACCCAGTTTCAATTTAATTTTATTTACTTATTTACTTTCACATATTTACAATAAATTGTTTTTTATCAATATACTTGTTTTTTTTTGTTTTTTGTTTTTTAAATGAGTATTACCTGCCCTTGCAAATTGTGGCCCAAAATTGGGGGATCATTTTATGTTAAAATTATGTGCAAAACTGATCCCCCCAATTTCAAATGTATTTTTTTTTGCCACACGGACTTGGGGTTAGTAGTAAAAAGGGTGCGTCATTTTTTTATGATGCAATCTTTAAAAAATATTAAATATAATAAATATAAAAATATTTTAAAAATATTTTTAATAATTAATTTATTTTTAGTCCAGGTTTGACTTATTTTGTCCGGTGGCTTCTGTCCGGTGGCCTTCTGTCCTACCACCGCAAATTACCTGCCCTTGCTTTCTGCCGACCTGTATCCAATGGAGTCATATTCATCGAGGTTACTCGTACGTTACGAAAAATGTAAAAATCTTTGTAATTAAAGTTCTACTGGATAATTTTTCCTACTTTTTTCAACATTGAACAATAAAATACCAGTGAGTAAGTACATGATATTGTTTTCACACATAAATAATTTTCCATTTGGCCGAAACCAGTAACATGCACCAACAGTTCTTTAAAAAAATTCATGAAATATTTTGAGATTCCTTTTTGACATTTCTTTAATATTTCTTTTTTGATAAGAGAATTGTAAAATTTTTAATTTCAGATTTTTGCTTGGTTCTGCAAACTCTTTCCAGATATGAAGGTGGAACAGCCAAGATTGATTGGACAAATTCAACGGACCTTTACGAAAACTAAAGTAATTTTTTCTACCAAAGGAGAAGCTGAATTGAAAGTCTTTTTAGATGCTTCATATGATGCCTATTTTGTACCTGAAGAACTCTCTGCAATCAGAATCTCATAGCAAGAACTGGAAGATGCAGCACTATTCAAAAGTGTTCCTAATGACATCACTCTGACAAATGGGGCAGTTTTTCAACTTTATTATCATTCAACTAAAAAACATAACGTTTAACATGATGGTAATTTGGCTGAATCACCTGTCTGCAAATTACAATGAAAAATTTTGTTTGATATAGTAAATAAACTTACAAAAGAATGTAAAAAAAGTACAGGGCTATAAAAAAACCAAAAAACGAAAGACTGCAACAGTTCTTAATGTCTCCATTTCAGGAGCGAGCATCTCAAGAAAAAATTCTAGATTGTCCTTCTCAGGATAACCCTCCTAATTTGACGTAAATTCACTGGACCAACCCGACAATCGTTCAAATCCCATCCATTCACTGTGGAGGTCCCCAAATGCCGAAGAGCCTTCTACTCCAATAGCTTCTTTTCTCGTGCGACCAGTCTCTGGAACTCCCTCCCTGCTCTCTGTTTCCTCGACTGTACTGACATGCAGAAATTTAAAACTAATGTAAACTGACATCTCGCTGCACAGCTCCCAACTTAGGATGACCCCCATAACCTACACCCTATGTCTCAGTAGCCCCTTACGTCTACAGTGGCGGCCTGCCTTGTTTGGGGTGAACTGTTAAAAAAAATAAATAAATGAATAAAAATTAGCCTCTTCAGAACAACCATCCATTGCTGCCAAAATGATGACAACACTTGAACAATCCCTTAAAGAATCCCAGGATCAGCTCTTCAACATGGCTGTTAATTTCCAAACAACAAGAGAACCGTATAAAATGGCTTCTCAGAAAATATCTACCCAAAGCAAGGAAAATGTTCAACTCAAAATATCAAGAGCAAGAAACTTAATAAATCATAAAATTTTATTTGGAAGAAGTCTATAAAATAATTTGGAAGAAATCTATAAAATAATAAAACGAGAAATTATTTTTTTTGGAAGAAATCTATAAAATAATTTGGAAGAAATCTATAAAATAATAAAACGAGAAATTATTTTTTTTATAATCATTTTATTCGGAAGAATCTATAAAATAATAAAACGAGTTTTTTTACGGAAAATGTTGAACTTACGGAAAAAGATATATTTGACGTAATATGAACCAACTCTGAAAAATAAACAATTTGGTACTTGTGCAGTTTTGATACGCGAGTGTACGAAGTAATAATTATTTAGAAAGCCATTTTTAACATGAGAAGCGAGATTAACTATTCTGCGCTTTCACCTAAAAATTTAATGGAAAAATAGTTTTTTTTGGTTTTGTTTTTTTACGTTCGTATTTCTCGCGGTGTCAAAACTGCAATATTAAACGGAATTTACCAAAACGCTTGATTAAATTAAGTAAGCAAACAAAATAAAAATTTATATATATTTATAACCATGTAACGAACAAAAACATTTTTTATAAAGTATATTGTTGCGTGATGCCGGTAAATTTTGAACTTACGGAAAAAAATATATTTGACGTAATATGAACCAACTCTGAAAAATAAACAATTTGGTACTTGTGCAGTTTTGATACGCGAGTGTACGAAGTAATAATTATTTAGAAAGCCATTTTTAACATGAGGAGATCAAGCGTTTTGGTAAATTCCGTTTAATATTGCAGTTTTGACACCGCGAGAAATACGAACGTAAAAAAACAAAACCCCAAAAAAACTATTTTTTCATTAAATTTTTAGGTGAAAGCGAAGAATAGTTAACCTCGCTCCTCATGTTAAAAATGGCTTTCTAAATAATTATTACTTCGTACACTCGCGTATCAAAACTGTGCACAAGTACCAAATTGTTTATTTTTCAGAGTTGGTTCATATTACGTCAAAATTTATCAAAACAAAAAAAACACGTGACCTCCCGGTGTACTTTGGATATGTGAACCTTACGGAGTTATCGAACTTGACCTAATTTTGTCGGGCTGTATGACAAAAATGCCCCACACGTTTCAGTCAGCTTGAATCATAATGCGCTCCTTCATCAGATTCCCCGGAACTTCCCCCTTTTGTTATGACGTCACAAGGTTATAAGATGATGTAACTTCCCCATCTGTTCTCTCATAACACAACACAAACCATTCGAGGATAGTACAGTGCAGGCACGTAGCCAGACTTCTAACTTAGGGGGGGCATGGCATTTTTAGGGGGGGGCAAGGCATTTTTAGGGGGGGCAAATTCTAATATGAGTGACGTTTTGGTTCAGTGTGTGTGTGTACTGATATATAAATATAAATAAGTAGATACAAAATTTCAATTTCTTTTATATAATCTAAATATATTGTTGTGTATTTCGGTAGGTACATGTAAATAACAACATCAGCATAGTAAAGCACATAAAGCATAGTAAACACAGTAATAATAGCATAAAGTTCGTAAAATAAGGTAGCTACTTGCTAGCTCTACTGAATTCTATTATAATCATTTATTCGTACGTGGGGTGTATACCCTACCAATGCTGTTTTTTCTTTCAACTTCATCTCGGATGAAATCTGAGATTGTTTTCTATATTAATTTAAAAAATGTTGAATGTAACATTCACAATTTTTTAAATTAATAGTTGCAACTGACAACAAAAAGAAAAAAACGTATTTGAGATTCGTGATAAAATACAAAAATAATTTTTTAAACTAATTCCCACTTTCATTTGAAAATAATTTAGGTTGCTAGTATTCATTTCTATCTTTTGAATGAAGACAACACTTTCTTTTATAAATTAAAAAAATATCTTTAAAAGAAGCTGGCAGAACAACAACGTGAATTCATTTTGTTTATATTACATCATTTGGATTATAATTATTTAATTGATAATTTATAATATTAAATAGTGTGAATTAATAATATTTAAAAATATATATTTGGTAAGTTGACAAAACAAGACAGATACACTGACAATCTCTTTCACCAAGCAGGAAACAGGTGAAAAGCATCGAGGCTTTGTTTCCCTCACCACTTGATCTGAAACTAACGAAGTTATGTTTGAGTTTGAGAACGCGTACATTTTAATTTTCTTTCTTTTTACAAGGTAACATGAATTTAAATCATATTTAGATGTTATTATGGTCAATAGTTTTATTTTAACTGGTAGTTTAAAATCCGTAAATATTTATTATGGTATCATTAGTACCAGGAATAAAAAAATAAGTTTTAAACAAAATAAAATAAAAAGAAGCGTTTTTGAAATCGGAAATTGTGTTAAACATTGGTGGGTGGTCCCCTCTTGGTGGGTGGCCTAGGGCCCCAGCCCCTTGGCCCCTTAATCCGGCCCTGCTGTAAAATATATTACACAAAAGTAAATACTGGTTCATAATGAAGAAGTATAGTTGACCACGAAATATAAGAATATTCCATGAAAAATGCCAGTATACTGAAATCATATGCCCTTAATAGGGTTAAGATGAAAATTCATATACACTAAGTATACAAAAGCAAGGAAATTCCCAAATTTTTACACTTTTATTGTCATTAAGGGTATGACTACATATCAACAAAACCATTTCATTATCACATCACTACAGTATAAATCTCTATGCATGAATGGATGAAGTGTGTGAGGTGCGCTGAAGAAAAATTCCTACCAGTAAAATACATAGCCGCATACCCTTAATGACAATAAAAGTGTAAAAATTTGGGAATTTCTTTGCTTTTGTACATTTAGTGTATATGAATTTTCATCTTAACCTTATTAAGGGCATATGATTTCAGTATACTAGCATTTATCATGGAATGTCACTACTTTTGTAAAGGCTATGCCTCAATACAATGCCTTCTCATAACTGATATAGTTGGTAGTTTGACTAATCAAGGTGTATGGTAAACTGAAATTAAAATGCCATCAACTAGACACTAGAACCTCTATCTTTGCCAAAAATCAGCTGAATCCATCAAATGGTCGATAAGATATAGAATAAAGTGTATGAATACTAGTCATTTTTAAGGTTTGTTTGAATTTTCTGGAAAACTAAGGTACTAGACCCTAGACCCTCTATCTCTGCCAAAAATCAGCTGAATCCATTAAATAGTTGATGAGATACATGGTGGCACATACGTACGTGTACACACAGATAACATGATTTCATGATTGAACTTTCTGGATCTCTGGGTTGCCTTGACTAATGATGCTGAAATTCTACACACTTATAGAACTTATCAATTAAAAATTTTGTGCAGAGTTTTAACTAATTTGGTTTATTGGTTTTTGAGTTATGATTGATCAAAGAAATGAGATTTCCAGCATAGACCATTTGTGAGTCTATTAAGGGATAGAGTGCTCTCGCGCCTCCCTTGATTTATATTTATAATATTTTTTGGATCACAAATTTCAGGGGGTGCAAATGTAATTGCAGGGGGGGCCTTGCACCCCCTGGCACCCCCCTGGCTACGTGGGGGGTACAGTGTGGATAGTATTGGAAAAAAGCAGCATTACCAATCCAAAAGAAAAACTTAAAGGTAAGATTTAAAGTACGATTTGATGCCTTTGGTTAATATTGAAGGATGATTTAGATGATGTTATCTGTCGGCAGCTACTTTCATTTTGCTAACGTGGTTATATCAATGTTTATTGCGAAATATGCTAACTTAGATGTAGTTATCTTGATTCTGATTGCATAATATTTTTAAGGCTTGTTTAGTGAATGTGATTTACTGTCCAGTGATTTTATCATCCATAAAGAAGCTATGTGCAGCTTTATTTAATTTACTGAAACTAATGAAAGGACAATGTTGAACTGTGAAGTTGTGAGACTCCTGTGCAATCAAATCAATCACATGTAAATATTCTTTAAAGAAATCTAAGTAAAAATTTTTCTTTTGAAGATGAAGAGACAGCAGAGCATGTTCCAGTTTGTACGGAAAGCAAGAAGAACTGCAAATCATCCAGATGACACTCCTTTGGCATCAGCTACTGAAACAGAAACAAATGCTGCGTACTTTGATGAAGGCATGGAGGAAGAAACAGTGACACAAGAGAAAAGAAACATTCATTCAACTCTGGATATCATGCATAACGAAATGAATACTGCCTCAGCTCCTAGCACTGAACTAAATACTTGTATATCCTCTGATTGCATAATAGAAGATAAAAACACTGCTTCTGACACAGGGAGTGACACACCATTACTTCCAGACTGGTGGAGTATGAGGCAGTATGATTCATTTAAACTGAAATATGATGGGTTAATAGCACATGACAAAAAACCTGGCTGCTTGCATTGTGCCAAATTTGATTCGTTGAACATAAAAGGCATACATATCGCAATAGAATGGAAAAAATGTGGAGTCGTAGCATCAGGGAAGAACAAAACAACCCAGCAAGCTTCTCTCAGAAAGAAAATGAGTGAACATTTTACATCAAAAGCACATGCAATTTGTGTAAATCAAATTGATGCGTGTCAAAAGGATGCTATTACCAAAAGCATTGATAAAGCGAACGAGAAGTACATGAGCTCTACGTGTAAAGTTTTTAACACAGTGTACAGCTTAGCGAAAAGGAGCAGGCCATTTAGCGATATTGAGGCTGAAATTGAACTACAAATAAAAAATGGAGTCGATATGGGTGTTGGCCTTCATTCCCGGAAAACTGCAGTCAAAATAGTGGATCATATGGCGAAGGATATCAGGGGTCAAATCTTTTCAACAATTATTAAAGAAGACCTTAAATTATGTGTGATTGTGGATGAAGCCTCTACTATATCAAGTACTCCAGTTCTTATTGTATATGTTAAAATTGAAAATTGTAAAATATCTCCAACAATTTTCTTATAACTTGATGAACTAGAAGGACAAGGAGCAGAAACTATACACGGGTGTTTATTGAAATGTCTACACAATGTTGGCTTTACTATGGAATATCTGCAAAGAAACTTAATTGCCTTTTGCTTAGATGGAGCTAGTGTGATGCTTGGCCGATCATCAGGAGTGGGTGTTAGACTGATGAAAGATTTTCCGAACATTATAATTTGGCATTGTTTAAACCATCGACTGCCACTAGTTTTGGATGACTCTGTTAAGGAAATAAAACAAATAAATCACTTCAAAATCTTCATGGATAAAATATATGCAATCTTTCATGAGTCAAACAAAAACCAAATGGAGCTCTATAGTATATCTGAGCAGTTTGGGCAAGAAATACTGAAAATAGGTAGTGTTAGAGCCAAGATGGGCTGCATGTAGTTTGAGAGCAGCACAAGCAGTGTGGCGGGACTATGCAGTTCTTCATGAATTCTTTTCCAGCAATACAAAGTGTGCAGGGATGGCTAATAGGATGTCAAACAAGTACTTTGTAAATGATTTGGCACTCATGCTAGATATTCTACAAGAAATCTCTCTGCTGTCAAATGCATTGCAAGCCAGAAGTGTGTCACTGCCAACAGCAGAGAAATTGATAAAGAGGACAATCAAAGCATTTGAGATACTTAAGAAAGGTAGAGGACAGCATGAAAAACAAGTTGATGCAAAAATAGCCTCTGACAACTTTAAGAAAATAGATTTTTCTGAAAATTCCAAGTTTGTGAGTTTGCCCAGGGAGAAACTCTTGAACTCAATAATCAGTAACATGCACAAGAGGTTAATGGATTCCAACCATTTGTTGGCCAGAAACAATGATGAGGGCTCTAACTTAGTTCATGAAGTGATAAACTTGGTAGAGCCTCAATCATGGAATATTGAAGAGGTTACAATTCCATGGTTGGAGGCTGAAGAAAAACTCGGCAAATTTGAGGAAATGTTCTCCTACAAGATTAATGTAAATGATTATAGAGACTTTGTAGAAAATGTGGTGCAGAATGCTGAAAACCACACCATGCCACCAAGTATCAGGAAGGCCAAGAACATCATAAACACTATTGCAATCAGTTCAGCAGAGGCTGAAAGGGGCTTCAGTAAAATGAATGTGATCTATGGAGATAAAAGAAGTAGACTGCTTGTAGAAAATGTCAGCAACTTGATGACTATAGACCTACTTGGTCTTCCTTTGGAAGAGTATGATCCTACATCCCCTGTAAGAGCATGGCTACGGCAAAACCATTCTGCTGACGACAGACGTGTAAAACTAAAAAAGGCGAAAGAGTACAATGAAAATCAAGTGGCTATTTGGAATTATTTGAAATAAATAAATTCTAAATAAATGAGTTGTATTTGATTTCATTTTTCATTCATGTACATACATATAGAAAGATGATCATGAGCTTACTAAAATTGCAAGTCCGCGATACGCGGATGCACCGATTTACCCTGGTAGTTCTAATATTTAAGATAGAACCTGTTCCTAAAATATTTGAATCCCACCACTGCCTTTACCATATAATTCTAAATCTACATTACCCAGGTTACTTTGGATAAGTATATATCATTTTGATCAAAGCAAATACATCATTATCGCAGGGTCTATGCTTGACATCTATAAAAAGGAAATTTTTTATTTAATTTATAACTTTAAAATTATAGAAATTAAAAGATACAAATCAAAATGTTAATAAGGTTCAGAGCTTGGAGCAGAATACACAGGCGTCCTCGTTGATTCATGTGAAATACCAGAAAATGTGCCTATAAATTGACTAAAATTTATTTCAATTAATATCATTGAATATTATAAAATGTAAAAAATAAGGATAAAAAAGGATGTTATTGGCTGTGTCTAAAAGACATGGGGTTTCTCATTCAATCCTGGGCAATGCCAGGTCTTCCTACTAGTTTATAAATCTGTTTAATGATAGCTTTGGCTTGATAAAAACACCAATCTTAGATATAAGGTGTGTATATTGCATGTTTTTTTATTGTTACATTTGGTATTTTATTAATTTGTCTTCATTTTTATTTTAGTGTGGTACCAAGATCAAATTTGGTAAAATGGCAATGCGTTGTAAAGGTAAAAATATTCTATTTAAAAATCAATAAACACTTTTGGTTTTAAATAATAAAAAGAACTTTCAAATTAAAAATAACTTTGCATTTTTCCATGAGTGCTTGAAAATATATCTGTCAGTATTAATATTTTTAATTTTCTAATCCTGATGAAATTAAAGAATATTTGGTTTATCATGTGTGATCATCTATAAATTGCACTTCTCGTTGTCTATATCAGGGTTTTTCAAACTATGGGTCCTTTCAATGGATTGCGATAATAACTTTTAAAAAAATGAATGTACCAAAGGCTTTGTTATTGTAAAGTAAACTTCACAGTTTAGGAAGCGACTGCAAGAAAAGCATTACTTGAGTCTTACTTTATAGTCATTCATTTTTCAAATCCATACAGTTGTGAAATTTTTTTATGTAGTTTAAAATTGATATTAAAATTAACTATAATCTTGCCAAAAAGTTAAAAACATTGGATTTAAATAATTTCACATTGCCATTTCAATCCTCAATCTAATTCAAATCCTAACACTAAACTAAACTGTCTCTAAAAAAATATTTATTGAAATCACAAATGCAATATTTCTTAGTATCTTTGGAAGTTTCCATAAGTTTTTAATTAATTAGTTTCAATGTTTTCAATCCTTCATATCATATAACAATTCAAATTGTTTTGGTTGTGTGTTTTCACAGTAAAAATAAGTTTTAAAAAAACTGGTCTCGATCACAAAATAAGAATTTTAACTTCTGTTCAAGATGAAACATTAGAAACATTTGTCTTGTATTATTTTTTAAAAACTTTGAATCAAAATACATTAATTGAATGTAAACATTTTGACTTATAAAAACAGTTTTCAATGTCAATAGACTAAATATCAACTAAATTTGTACATAGTAGCTGTAGTAATGAAATATTAATCTCATACTTAGGATTTTACATATGCATCCAAATTACGTAATCTAAAATAAATTTAATTTATGAGAAAATCTGTCTCTCCTATTTTCCTCACTAAATGGTTTCCTTTTTCTTATCTTTTTCGATTTGTCATCCAGAATGCAAAATGATCTGTCATTCCGAATGTAAGAATCAACTTTCTCTTCCATGTATTCCTCTTCTTGTGAGAACACCCGGTGTTGGCAAAGATTATTCTGTAAGTTTTGCTTTTCAAATTCTCTTAAATGCATTGTTTATTTCTCCTTTTATTGAGATTTACCTGCAAAAAATTCAGTCATTTAATTGTGCTTTTAGCTACGCAAAATATTTTGATTCTGTTTATTTTGTAGGGTGTACTTGCTGACTATGCACCTGTATATCCACCTTTTGTTCCTGGTATTGTGGTGAGTAAATCTAAAAATAAATTTACTAATATGTAAACACTTGACAAATGATATGTAAATATTATATGTTTAACTACACACACACCGTAGCAGTGAGGACTTCACTTTACTGAACAATAGTAACCTTTTGTTCCATGCCACCAAAATATAACCTAAATAAAATGGAAAAAATTATCTTCCATCGCTTTTTAAAAAAATTTATTAGAGATTTCAATTCTCATAGCTGTGGCAACTTCAATCAAATTTCTCTCTCTCTCTCATCTTTAAAATTATTTCATTAGCCATTGTGATGTTGAATTTGTTCAATGGACTTCATTTATAACATACAAATGATTGCAGTGGCAATAACAATGTAATATTGCTTTTACAATTCTGTGTGTTTTCAAGTGTTTGCAAAGGTTTCATTTAACGAGTTTGATGTTTTATTGTTAAGGATATAAATGTGTAAATATGGACCTTATTTGATCTGTTTGATATTAATAGTAGGTACATTAATCTATATGTTGCCAACATTTTAGACAGCATATTAATATAAATATTTTCCCGTTATTTTTGACAACATGGTTACACTAGTGTATTAATAGACTGAGAACTTATAAAATAACTATTCCATAATTGTATGGCACAAAATTCCTGATAGGGTTAATGTGCCGTAAACCAAAAATGCCAACCCTTATCAGGAGGAGGATGATCCAGCCCAAATCTACTCTAGATGAAGTCTATTTTCAGTGGAAAAGATTGTTTTCTTCCTCGTGAGTGTCCCAACCCACATGATAGAAAAATATCTAGAGACCATTGTCAACCCTGACCCACGAGATAGAGAGGTGAACATCATCCATAGTCCCTTCCATAAAAGGGGCTAACATTGCCAAATATCTTGTTTATACTTCATTTTCAAAATACATAGGCCAAGTGTATCTGAATTTGTTAATGGCAGATAGAAATATATCTTGCCTGTGTAAACATTTTTTTAAACCGACAATTTTTCTTTTTAATTCAGGTTCATTTGGTTGCAGAAGTGGAGCGTCGGGGTCTGAATGAAGTTGGAATCTATCGTATATCTGGGTAAGTTTTTATATTTTACCCCCCTCCTCCCCGCATAGAACAGTTTTTCATCACTTTTATGTCCCCATACGAAGATTTAAATCAAGATATGCTACTAAACCTTATGTCTAGAATCTTTATTCCAATTTTTATCAAAATCCATTACCAGATTTTCATTCTATAAAATGCCTAAAATTTAAAACTTAAGGGGTTTTAAGAAGAAATTGAAATTCAGGGAATCTTGATTAATTGGTAGGGAGTCAGCTGTCAGAATGTGTGGCAAACATTGCTTGAACATTAAAATAATCCATTGTTTATACAAAACGTTTCCATAGAAACTATTAATTTATTTGCACTTTAAAACATATTTTTATTATTTATAGATAAAAATTGTTTACAACCCAAAATTAAAAATGATTTTCGCTGTTATTGAATTGTATCTTTGATGTATTTAATTAATAATTCTTAATTCCATGGCAAGTTGTTTTGTTTAGTTTAAGCTTGAAATGATATGGATGTGGCATTTACCTTCCATTATATTTTTGTTTTATGCTGGATTAGTAATTCATATTTAAATATTTAAGCTGGGACACACACTTACATGCAATTTTTAAAAAAAAAGTTATTCTCTAAATAACAGATTTAAGATGAGGACCAAATCAAAATTTTAGCCTCGGTACATAATTCTGGCATCTGCATACTGTTCATATATATAAATATATATATATATAAATATATATATATATATATATATATATATATATTTGTATTCGGCCACCTTGGAATTTATTTTTATTACTTTTTATCTTTACCTTTATCTTCCGCTTCCTTTTTTCTGCCTAAATATCATTTTGATTTGAATCCCTTAACCCCCACTTGTTAGATTGCACTCTTTTTTCACTCGCTTTTTTTTTTCTCGTTTTTTTCTTTTTTTTCTTTTTTCTTTTCTTCTTTGTATCCTACCCTTTCTTCTGTCTCTATATTTTGTCTAGCGTTTTTTTCTCTTCCCTTTCTTTTTCTCTTCCCTTTCTTTATGCTATCCCACAATTCCCAAGTAATTTTTATACATTGCAACAGTTCGCTTTGACTCCATTGAGATTTTGTCATTGTTTTTGCCTTGGAATACGCTTAACTGAAAACAGGAAGAATATTGTTTTCCTTAACATGGCCAATCTTATTTGATCCCTTCTCCGAGGACAACAGACCTGGGTGGAATCGCCGTCATTGGATTTTTATGCAGATTCCTCTGGATTTACCAATATTTCTGAGCCACACACTTTTTTGGATTTCATTATTGGTGATTCTCATACCCGTTTGAACTTTAAAATTTAAAAAAAAACTCTTTCAAATTTAGAACGTTGACAGTCTTATCCTGTCAACTTATCAATCATAATTTTTCCTCTGATGATAAGATTTTAATCTTTGAAAAGCCTGGTTTAAGGAATGAAAAATAAAAAAAATAAATGTTTTTTATTAACTAAACTGCTCCTTGTTTTGAACAACTGAAGATATTCGATTTGCTTCCATTTGCAGGTCTAATCAATTTTCATTGACTTACCATATATATATGTATATATATATATATATATATATATATATATTTATTTAATTTAATTTTTTTTATCAAAAAATACCCGACTAGTACATGGCCGCAGGTTATCCCCTCTTAGTGTGTTGGGCCCGTAGACCTTGTCAGGCCATCCAACTAAGAAGGAAATCTCTGAAAATAAAACCTTGCTACTAACCACTTACGTCTTGACAGAAAACCGTTGGGGAGGGAGGCCTCATTAGTCCTGATCGACAACCTTCCTAGAGCTGAAATCTCAAACAAAATATCTGGTTTGCAAATCTAAAAATGCTTAAGGAGTAGATGGGCTCTGCCTATCGCCTGGCCTTTGCACTCCTTCTCTGTCTATTAGCCAGGTGCAGAGGTACCAGCACTGGAACGCCTCAAAGGCACCCATTGCCGAGCCTTGTTTCCTGACTAGGACAATGAATGCCACCTCTCTTTCTCTCTATCTGGGCAACTTGGGAAAAAAATTTTCGTCACTAAGTCTTACATGACCAATCTGGGTCGTTCTTGTTCCGACAGGTTAGACAGCTTGTCTGGCTGCTGTTTCCGACTGACAGGACAGGAGCCCAAACTCTTGGGTAGCGCTAAGAACAGGTGCTCCATCATCAGTTGTATAATACTGTGGGTAGATGTACATGCCATGTCGCGCATGGAAAGGGACCCTACAGTTATCTCCGGTGGACCAGGTCGCGACTAATGGACTGGTTGTGTGAGCTTATTGGCACCTAACAAGAATCCACTTTGTCCACCCAACTCTATCAAAAAACAAACACATCATTGCAAAATAAGAAAATCAAACCTAAACCAGACACCCAACAAAAAACATCTTTGACTCTGCCCTTGAGGCTCGCATTCACTAATATCCGGGGACTTAGAACCAACAACAACGACGTAGAAACTTTTCTCCTGACAAACTCCCCGGATATCCTAGCACTAAGTGAAACGAACCTTCAATCCTTAACTGCCTCTCATCACTTTGACATGACTGACTACCTCCCTCTCTACTGTAAAGACTCTGACAAACATATGCACGGACTAGGAGTTTATGTTCCCTCGCTATCAAACCACAATGATGTCGTTTGCACGGCAGCTGATAAGACTGAACTACTTGCCCAGCGTTTCGCCTTAAACTCCACTTTGGACTCGGCAAACTACCATCTCCCAAAATTCCCATTGCGGACCGAAGCCACACTTGAAAACCTGGTCATCACCCCATCCCAGGTCAGAATCTTGCTTTCCTGATTGCCTCTGAGGTACCAGTCTTCAAGAATTCTGGAGATAGAATAGATCCTCAGAACTATCGGCCAATCAGTCTACTCCCGATCTTTGCTAAAATCTTTGAATCCTTAATTAATCTAGCAATAGTCCAGCACCTAGTTAATGCTAAACTTTTTTCTGACTGCCAGTATGGATTTAGACAAGCACGATCTACTGCAGATATCTTAACGGTCATTTCTGAACGCATATATCATACACTGGACAAGGCAGGTCAAGTTAGGGCAGTAGCGCTTGATATATCCAAGACCTTTGACAAGGTATGGCATAAAGGGCTTCTCCTGAAAATACGCTCATATGGTATTACTGGACCAATATTTAATATAATTAGATCCATCCTAACCAAAAGAAAGGTCCAGGTTGTCCTCGATGGCTGTTCATGTAAGCAACATAACATAAATGCAGGTGTACCCCAAGGATCGATCCTTTGACCTTTATTGTTCCTGATCTTCATAAACGATCTCCCCGATGACATTGAGTCTGAGATAGGTATATTTGCTGACGACACCACGCTCTACTCTCGTCATGTGTGCAAAACAGACGTGTACATATCCGAGGCAATGGCTGAATTCTTAAAAAATGACCTCCAGTCTGTAGTGGATTGGGGTAAAAAAATGGTTGGTAACTTTTAATGCTTAAAGACAAAGCTCCTTTCCTTCAATAACTACAAGAAACCTCTTCAACCACCGATTGCCATGGCAAATAACACCCTACCTGAGAGTTCCAACTTTCAAACTACTCGAATTGAAACAAATACATTGAAGACATTGCCAAGGCTGCTGGCCATTTACACAATGAAAAAAGGAAATGAAACACGAGGGTAACATTTTCTCGCCTCCTCCCTCGCCAATTAATTTGGGTAAAATATGATTTTAATATTGTTTAACTATTGAAACTTTAAAGAGAAAATTTCATTGGTTTGTAGTTTTTAACCTAATGTCAAGTTTTTATGTTTCTTTTCAATTTCTGCTTCCTCTTCCCCTTCCAACATCTGGTCATCTCTCCATAGTGCTGAACGTCAGGTAAAAGAACTAAAAGAGAAATTTTGGAAAGGTAAATCAACACCAAACTTGGTAAGTTTATTTTATCAATCTTTTTTTTATCAGGATTTCACTTACAGTTAATGTAGCCATGTTCCCTATAGAATGTGGCTTCCATCCATTTTATTATTTAGTAACAGGTGTATTTCCATCTGCAGATGACCTTTGCAGATATCTCTGCATCAAATTAATAGATATTTATCTTTCGGCCAGGTGATATCATCCTGATTTTATTTCTTCCAGACTCCAGAACCTATATTCAACATTTGATCAGATTCATATACAATTTATATGAAAAACCTAGTTTACTTTTTACCTGTTTCCTGTAATAGTAAAAACCAATGGAATTTTTGTTTTTCAGAGTCTTGTTGAGGACATCAATGTTGTGTGTTCATGTCTAAAGGACTTTTTACGCAGTCTCAAAGAATCACTCATCACTTACAAATTGTGGCCAGTCTTTGTTAAAGCTGTTTCTGGTAAATTTGCTAACATTTTAATTTTTCTCACTCTATTCTTTTGTACCTTTTTATTTTCAAAAAGAAAAATGTATAACTTATTTTTATAAAACTTTTTCATTTAGAAAAAAAACTTCTTCTTTACAGTGTACTGTAAAGAAAAAGGTTTTAGATATAAAAACAGATTATTAAAATATTTATCAAAAACCTTTAACAAAAATCTTAAAATATTTTGTTTTGTAGAAAATTGTAGCAATAATTTGAACATTCTGTATACAGTGATCAATCAGTTGCCTCCAGCCAACAGGGATACTTTAGCCTTTCTTGTGAAACACTTACAACTGTGAGTAAATTTTTTTTCGTTTGGAACTATTAATATTTTCATTTTGATTTCTAATTAACTGATTCCTCATAATCAAAGCTTTGCTATTATTATTGTTGAATTAGCAATACCTACCGACAATAAAAACACTTTGGATCAGCATAGATTTCGAGAGGGCTCTACTAAAATAGTCCTATTTTAAAAACCAAAGCCCTTTAAGTCTACAAAATACCACCATTTTGTTCAGAAATGAATATACTTTTACATTGATCAATAAATAATTATTTAAACAAGTGATAAAAATGTTAATACTGCTAACAGGTCATTTTCGCAACTTTTGTGACGAACTGGAGTGCTTTTGAAAAGTTTGTCATGAAATTCGGAAACCAATTAGAAGGTACAAAACAAACTGGCCAATTCACTTTTTTACTATGTCTAAGAGAACCCTTTAACATGAAAAATATTGAACATTTGGAAAGATTATGAACCCCCAATTAATAAGTAAATCAATCCTTTTACCCTCTTTATGCATTAAAATTATAATATGTTTTCATATTAACAATTACCTTATCTGAAAAGATATTGTTTCGATTTCAACGAAAAGTCAACAATTTGAGTGTTTCGCTTACTGTAGTATCAACAATATTGCTAATACTACAGTAAGCGAAACAGTCAAATTGTTGACTTTTCGTTGAAATCGAAACAATATCTTTTCGGATAAGGAAATTAATTGTTAATATGAAAACATACAATTATAATTAGCATCAGTAGTAAACAAAAACAGCAAATTTTTTGTGAACAAATTTGGAAAATTAAAAATATGAATATTGAAAATGTTCTTAAATGTTCTTAAATGTTTACTTAGAGCTATTCTGTTATCAAAGTATATACTTAATATATATATGTATATATATATATATATAATTAAATTTAAACAAACTACGTTTACACGCTATTTCATTTTTACTTTTTTTTCTCAGCATTTGCATATTTTACATCAAATAAATTGACGATTAAAAAGTTTTATGGTCCTTCGAGGAATACTTTTTTGATCTTATGTTTAAGAGTTCAAATACTCGTCTTTCAAACTTTAATTGTAGTCAGAAATGACTTTCTAGCCACCAATTTAAAAAAAAAAAAAAAAAAAAAAGATTCTACTTAAGAAAACAAAAAAACAAAACAATTTAGACATCAGTTTCGCATATAAATTTCCAGGCCATTTTAGGCTTTGTAAGTGAGTAAGCCCCTAAAATTTTTAAAATATTTATTTCATGCTGAAAAGTTAATAATAATAATAAAAAAATTATAATTACTTATCCTACCATACTCCTAAAAAAAAACCTTCCCTTAACCGAAGTCCAAGTGACAAGATAAAAAAGAAACTCCCTCTAATCCTAGGTCCAAGTGAAAAAAGAAAAAGAAACTCCCGTAACCTTAAGACTAAGTTGTAAGCTCTGTCCCATCAAAAACCCTCTTAAAACCACACATAATCATCTAAAAGAAGCAGATCCCCCCTCCCCTCCAAAAAATGTACAGAGATAGGAAAAAATGGTTAACTGCACTAAAACGCTAGAGTGGCCCAAAAATAAGGGATTATTTTATGCTAAATTTATATACGAAACTAATCCCCCACTCTCAATTCTAATTAATTGTTTTTGTTTGTTTCTTTCCACCTAGTTTTTCAGAGCGTTCACACATAATCGCCTAAAAAAAAATAAAATGTCATATTTTTGTAGGTCCGGAATATGTTATTCTACAATAATGCTCAAATCTTTTTTTTTCTTTTTTTACGGAATGACCTAAAATTATCACTATGAAGTGTTATGTAATTGTAAATAATTTCAAATTATGTATTTCTATATTTATTTTACTGAGTGAACTTACTGAATTAGAAAAATGAAAAACAAAGTCAAACTTCATAAAGTATGTGAAAAACAGTAGTCTCGTCTCAACACTGTATATGTAAAAGTAATTTGATTTTAAAAATCTAAGCTGTAAAATTTTTAAAATCGACCAATAATTATGAAAATTAAGTCTTTTGTTCAGAATCTATTATTAATGCAAAATTTTTGGGAAATCTTGCAATGTATTTATTTTAAGACAGTCTTAGTATTAGATTTGAGTTTTGTGTACATAAATGCATTACAATTCAACTTTGAGTTTTCTAACCTTTCTTTTCTTTTTTTTTTTTTTAAGTATTGCGGCAGATTTATGTGCATATTACTTGGAAACCATTAATTTCTGGAGATTTTCAGTGGCATATTCTGATTCCTTGCACAAAAGTACACTTATATGGCAAATGTCATTGCTTAATCTTGTGTTTTAACAAAGATAAAACATTTTTATTTAAAAAGAACTGTAAAAAATGTGACAAAACGCATATTGTCTTAAAACGGGAAAAATATGCAGGGCACAGAAATAATCATAACTTCCTTATTTTTAGATTCTTTCTTAGATCCTCAAGCTTTTATGTATGTCAATATTGAGATATTTTAAGAATTTCAATTTTTTCACGCATATTGCTGGTTCAATGAAGTCAACTTCTTTATAGTTGGGTGTTTTTTTTTTTGTTTTTTTTCTTCAGATGAGAAATAAACTAATAACTAATTATCATTAGCAGCAACTTTTTACCTGAGGTGATGGATGGACTGATTTTCTTATGTGTATGTATATTTTTCCTTTTTTCTTCTTTCTTAGTGTTGGTCAGACTGAAACTTGTCGGATGCCTATAAAGAATTTGGCTAAAGTATTTGGGCCAACTATTGTGGGATTTTCTCACGCTGAACCTGAAGCTAAAGATATTTTGCAGGAAACCAAACTTCAAGCGACGGTCAGTGACATTACCTATTCTCTCTCTCTTTCTTTCTTTTTCTCTCTTTCCTTTGAAAAGTGAAATACTTTGATTACTTTTACACAAATTCGAATTTGGTCTTTTTAATTTATTTTAACAAAGATAATTTTGTGGACTTTTCATTGACTTTTCTCTTTTCTAAATTTAACCTAAATAAATACTTCTGTGTGTTTATTTTTTTATTCACTACCAAAAATATTTTCAATCAATCTCAATGAGATTTTCTCTCTCTCCGTTGCAGGTGATGGAGCAGTTGCTGCTTCTTCCAACAGATTATTGGAATAGTTATCTCCAATCAGAAAACTTTTCAGATGAAAATGTTCCCCTTACACCAGAAGATAAACAAGGTTGGCGATATTTCTTTTCTTGGTTAGGTTAACAGTATTCATACTGTTAACAAAAGATGGTTAACTTGAACTTTAAATATAATCTTTATTGAAAAGAGGAGGTTTTTGTTGTTTTTTGCTTCTTTGCAATTACTCAAACAAATGTTGAATCTTCAGATTAGAATTTCTGGTACTTTCTAAGATTAGGACCCACGCTAATAGATTTGGCATCGGTACTTTCCGGATGTTTACGTAAACCGTCAGAAAGTACCAAAGCAGTTAGCCAATCAAATTGCGAGAAAATAAGAAAATAAGCGGTCAACATTTCAACTGATTGAAATGAATAAGCAGACCACATATCAACATTTCAACTGATTGAAACGCGAAAGTACTGCAATGAATTTTCACAAGCTATCGTTGCGTTTCCCGAGGAAGTGATTAACTTTTTTCAGGAAGAAAAACTGATCACAAAAGAAAAAATGTGGAGATAGATGTAAGATCGCAAAACGAGCCAAAATCAAGAAATAAATACTCTTGACGTCTGCTTTCACGGCAACAAAAGAGCCTGTACAAACACTTCATTCCATTTCTTATAGTTTTACATAGTCTGCCGAATTTTAGCCCCCCCCCCCCAAAAATAAAAATAAAAACTTTCGTGCGGAATAAAGATTATTTACAACTTGTTCAGTGATTTTTTTTTTTGTTATAAAAAAAATGTTCAAGCAAAAAAAAAAAAAAGAAAAAACTTTAATACCTAACCCTAACAAAAACAAAAATAATTTTCAGTAAAAAAAAAAATGCTTAAAAAATATAATTTATCACCAATTTATTTTTATTTCTTCGTTAAAAAAATAAATATTTATTTCATACAATTTGACTAAATGTATTGTTTTATTTTTTTTTTGCTTTAAATGTTAGTTAATGTTTGTTTTTTTCCACTTGTAAATCCAGTCTCGTTTTTGATTTTTATGGATGCAGGTAAGTCAACCAACTTGACATCAATACTTTCCGGTGGTTTACGTAAATATACGGAAAGTACCGATGTCAAGTTGATTTTAGCGTGGGTCCTAATCTAAGAAAGCACCGAATTTACTTATTCAAACGGGGAAAAAAACACATTTTTATCTCTCTGATATTTCATTTTCTTTCTCGAAACTGAAATTCAAATCCTTCAGAAAAAACAAAATAAAATTGTAATTCATGAAAATAATTTGAGATGAGTGAAAACTTGATCAAACTTTTGGATTCTCGAAAATAATATCTCTTTTTTTTTTTTTTCTTTTGTTGAATGTTTGTCCCTCGGGAATTTGTTCAATAAAGCCATTTTCCCTTTTTCTAGTTCTACACAGTATGCTGGGTCCTGTTGGTATCACTCCTACGAGCAGCTCATCAAGCAAGTTAAATGACGTAAAACCTACTCCAAAGTAAGTGTTCTTCAGTTATGTTACATTAATGTTTACTTGATGGTGGTGGTGGTAGCAGGCTCTTAACAGGGTTTGTTTTCACCCGGCTTTACAGTTGTTTTCGTTTGCTACCGAATAATTATTGCTTTCAAACCTTTTGGATTTGTTTCATATCTACATTTGTGTACAGATTAAATCAAATCTTCATCTTTTAAAATAAATTCCTGATTTATTCATTGATAGGCAGTAAGAAGAGTAAATGTTAGTGGTTATGCTTCCAAATGTACCGGTGCTTACTGTAAATAATAAGCAACCAAAAGGAAATGATTGTTTTGTTTCCCAAATGTTATTTGTTTAATAAGTTTTCTTATTTTATTTTTTAGATTTCTGCTTCGGCACAGGAACATTAACAAGGGAACAAAAACCTTTTTTGATTCACCAACTCTGGAATAATCAGTTTAACAATTGTACAGATTTTGTTTAACATCAACTGTGCCTTGAGCAAATCTCTTCATTCGATGGAGATTTGCATTTAATGTGTTTTTTTTTTTATTCAACATCTTTTATATAAGTAAAACTGACGGATTACAAAAGGCAAATCACTAAATTTTTACTTTGCGTGTAAATCAAATTAATAAATCGCTCCCCCCCCCAACCAGTGAAACTAATTTTCTATCCATCTTTTCACCTGTTTTTATTTTATTTATTCTACTACGATGTCTTATTTTTTTTTATCTTTGCTTCTTCAGCCTTCTGTGAATTATATATAACTAGCAGGACGACCCGGTTGCTCGGGATTGAATGAGGATCACTACTATGTCCTTTTGTGGCCACTCCATAACATCAAATTACCCTTTTTATTCTTTGTTTTTTACATTTTATAATATTCAATTTTAAGATATACTCAAGTGGTGTAAGTAAATTAACATTAATTGAAATAAATTTCGGTAAATTTATAGTCTTTAACCCCCTTGAGGCTCCAATGTTTCCCTGAAAACCATGATCTTGAAATTTCCTGTTTTTGTTCAATTAAATTTTCCTTTCAAAGCTCATTTTTCCTAAGCCTTTTTCTATAGCTAAATGTATTTTTATTATTTCTCTCGATTTTATTTCAATTTTAATTTCAAACAAGCTGAAGTTGAAGAGAACTTTATTTGCTCCTGTTTTGCAGATGAAGATTTGTTTTTGCGATAAAACTTCAACATGATTGGCCACATCATTACAAGAATGTGTACACATTCTTGTAATGATGTGGCCAATCATTTTCAAGAATGAAAAATTAAGTTTAAATCTGATATAATATGAGAGACCAAACACCTTTAATAACAACTTGTATGCAAATCTATTTGAAGGTTTCATTTTTAATAAAAATTCTAAACTCTGCTGTATATTGCAAGTCTGTATGTTTTGTTTATTTTCAGAACAAGTAAATGTATAAACTTCAAGATGTTTTCAACTTTCAGGTATTATCGACTGATTTCAGTTTTGGTTTGATAAGACTATTCAGCCCACAATCATCATCATCAACCGGTTTATTTGTTGAATCAGGCCACAATTAATCCTCTGATGAGGATGGGGCTTGATTGTCTAGTCTCGAAATCTAATTCTTCCTCTCCACTCCTGTCTTTGGCAAGGCTTGATGGAATCCATACCCATGGCCTTCCTATCACGTTTGACTACGTCCTCCCAAGTCAACTTGGGTCTGCCAGTGGTGATGTTCTCTGCTGGCACATCCAACTGTCGGACTTTAGCAATCCAGCCATCGCTACGCTCAATGTGACCCAACCAACGCAGTCTGTTCTTCCGCATGATGTCCGCAAGGCTTTTCAAGTCGACCTGTGAGAGCAGGGATTCAAAAGAAACGTACTGTTCAGGCCTCACCAAACAGATCCATCTGACCATTGCCCTGTCATTACGGCGCAGCTTCTTTAGTATGCCAGCAGAAACAGCCCAAGTTTCTTAGCCATACAACAGCACACTTCTGACACATGAGGAGTATACACACCCTCTCGTAGTTGTTGGCAGGTGTTTGTTTGTCAGGATTGGTAGCAGCTCTCTAAACTTTTTCCAGGCACACTTGCAACGTGTAGCTGCCGCGAGTTCACAGCCTCCACCTGATGACAGCACATCTCCAAGATAACAAAAGTATGTCACTACTTCCAGCTTGTTTTCACCAGTATCCATCTCCGTCAGTGGTCTGCCATCTATTGGTCTTGCAGTGCCGGTGCAACGAAAGCACTTAAAATGAGGATCTGCTTTGAGAGAGCCCTTTATGCCACTGCGCCTTTCGTGGACCCAACCTGAACAGTAAGTGCAGATGATTGAGTTGCTGCCAGTTCCTTTCAGACATACAGCACACGGGTATTTTCCTGTTTTCTGTAGTAAGCTGAGGTTTGGACCTGCGATCATGACCATAGTTTTACCCATGTTGACTCTGAGATCTTTCTCCTCCATGCTACTCTTCCATCTATCCAGACGTTCCTTGAGTGACTGAAGTGAAGTATCAATGATCGCTAGGTCATCGGCATATAGCAGCTCCCACGGGCAGCCAGTATGGAATTCCAGTGATAGAGCCTCGAGTACAATGATGAATAGAAGGGGACTTAAGACAGATCCCTGATGGACGCCTACTCTAACCTCAAATTCGTCGCTGTAGCTGTTACCGACTCGTACCTGACTACGTACATTGGTGTACATAGACGTTATCACCTGAACCAACCACTCAGTAACACCCAGCTTTCTGGGGACACGGTCAAAAGCTTTCTCCAAATCTACAAATGCCATGTACAGTGGTTTGTTTGCTGCTAGATGTTTCTCCATGACTTGGCGTATGATGAAAATTGCATCTGTGGTGCTCCTACCGGGTATGAAGCCAAATTGCATATCAGCAATCTGTATTTGTTGTCTGATCAGCTGTTTAACAATTCTTTCCAGGACTTTCATGACCTGATCAATGAGCTTGAGTCCACGGTAGTTACCTCTGTTTAATGCATCGCCTTTACCTTTGTACAGACTTACTATAATGCTGTCTTCCCATTCCTTAGGTATGCATCTTTCTCTGATGATGGCTTCAATCAGTTCATGCATCAAACTGGCCCCTAGTTTACCGGTTGGTTTGAGCATCTCAGGAACTATACCAGATGGCCCAGCTGCTTTATCAGCTCCCATTTTACGGATTGCTTCAGTGATCATCTCCTGGGTAATGGGGGTACTAGGACCTTCTGTAGGAGGTTCATAAGTCAGCTCATCGGGGTTCCATGGAAATTCAACGTTCAGCAAGCGTTCGTAGTGCTGTTTCCATGACTGTTTTTTCGCTTCATCATCCAATGAGAGTTCACCAGAGTCGTTCCTTATAGGTTTTTCACCCAAGACATCTTGATTGTCATGGCGCATCTGTTTTGCGAGCTTGTAAATGTCACTTGACTTGGGATTTATTTTGAGAAAAATCTCTTTATCGGCCTCTGACTTAGCGTGGTGTACAGCAGCTTTAGCAGCACGCTTGGCTCCATTGTATGCTTCCCTACTATCTCCCGTTTTCCATGCTCTGTAGCATCGCCTCTTCTCTCTAACAGCTTAATCAACAATCTCATTCCACCACCAGGTTTGTTTCCTCCAATTGTGCTTGGATGACACTCCACACACCTCCGTCGCTGCATCATTCAATCCATCCTTGAGCCTCTTCTAGTGCTCTTCAACACTCACTGCCCGTGTATCCCAATGTGAAGAAACAAATCTCTCAGCAAATTTAGCCTGAATGATTGGATCCTTCAGCTTCTATGGTTTTATGCGTGGTGTAAACGTGTTTGCATTTGCGGGAAGCTTCTGCCTTGAGATCACATAATAGCAGATTGTGTTGAGATACACATTCTTCACCCAGGCTGACTCTGACATTTGTGACATGTCTCCTGAAGCTGCGCCGGAATAGTATGTAGTCTATCTGGGTCATGATTCCTCCAGATTGGTATGTAACTAGATGTTTAGGCCTCTTTTCGAACACCGAGTTGCCAATCACTAGATTATTAGCAACAGCAAACTCGAGTAGTCTTTCTCCTCCAGCATTCCTCATACCAATAGCATGTCCACCATGTACTTCTTCATAACCGCAAGTAGTGGAACCAATATGTCCATTCCAGTCACCACACACAAACAGTTTCTCAGTACTAGGTACAGTCGCCACTAGGCTCTGCAGCTGCTCGTAGAAGTTGTCCTTTGCTTCCTCGCTGAGTCCAACTTGTCTAGCGTAGATGCAAACAATGGCAGACACTAACTTTCCAACAACAAGACGAACAAATATTATCCTGTCGGATATTCGCTTCACCTCAAAAACTTTCTCCCACCACTTCTCTGCTACCAATATTCCCACTCCACCTGTCCCTTTATCATTCCCAGACCAATAGAACTTGCAGTTGGTATCCCTCCCAACTATTTTTCTCACACCTTCATTTCTCCATCTCGTCTCTTGTAAACAACACAAGTCAATCTTCTTTCTGGATATTGTCTCCACCACCTCATTTGCCTTTCCTCGCATGGTTCCAACATTCAGAGATCCAATGCGAAAAAGTTCTGGATGTTCGTATGATTTGCCATAGCCAGGCCCTGAAAATCCACGCATCCTGGGATCTACGAAGCCCAAGACACTACCAGCAGCATTAGTGCTACTGGCACTGCCTTTCTTTTTTCCTGCTGTGTTTCGACTAGACAGTGTATTTATGGCAATTTTACGGCTGGATGCCTATCCTTTACCAACTTGAACACTTTTGGCAGTCCAAGACCTCCACCGTTCCCATCTAACTAGGGCTCATGTCGTTTCCACTTAAGCATGTACAAATGTCATACATTACCTGTGAGTTGCTTATCAAAATGTTGTTGGTGAAGTATAAAACAAGAATTCCACTTGTATGAACAAAATAGTGACACATAAGTGAAGTAGACGTGCCCGAAATGTCGTTAAATATTTTTTTACCTGGCGAAAGAAGGAAAACAATGCTTCTGTTGAATTAATCAAAATAAAGAATCCCCCCGAAATACACTCGTGCGATGGCCACGAGTAAAAACAAAACAAACGTCCTTCTCTGCCGATCGGGTGTTTTTAAAAAAATGGCAGTTGCACGACGCTTTTGTTTTTAATCAAAATAAAGAATATTTTTGAAATATACTCGTGTGATGGTCACGAGTAAAAAAAAAAATTTAAAAAAAAAAAAAAAAAATTAATATTAACAAAATTAAAGAACTGAAATATATTTTAATTCTGTTATTTTTTTTCCCTAGATAATACATTTTCTTGCTAAGAAATCTTCTTTTCCCAACTTATTTATCCAAAAAAAACTATAAGCACAAATTCTTGTTTTTTTTTTGTGTTTTTTAATGACATCAACAAATTTCCCCATCAACTGTTATAAAAAAACTGAACTGGATTCAAGTAATTTTAGACATTAAAGAAACAATGATTACATAAACTACATAAGAATTAATTTTTGTAATTATCCTAGACATAATGGAATAAATGATTGTATTTTATTATACACTTAATGGATTTACCCAATTTGCCCGGGACACTGTTTACTTGAATTTTTGTTTCACTCATCTCCTTCCCTTTTATCTTTTCTCTTAATTAATTAAGAAAATATTTACATCTTTGCAAAGATAATTCAATGAAGTTATGTCCATTATCATCATTGGTTTAACGTCTGTTTCCATACTGGCATGTGTTGGACAGCTCTTAAATTAGTATGGAAGTCAATTTCTATCAGTAGCCAGGTCTTTAGTTATCCCTCTTTCTCAAATCCATTTTATCACTTCCTCCCATGTTTTCCTCAGCCTTCCTCTGTGAACTAACCTTTCTATCTTAACTGTTCTGCAACTACAAACCAAGAACTCTCCGTTCTTTCAATGTGGCCTTACATTCGTAGTCTCCTGTTCTTCACACATACTATGCTGTCAATTTAATCTTCTTCTGAGTAATCAGAACTAAGCCTGTCTTCAAGACTCACATTACACATTCATCGTATCATTCTCATCACATCACTGCTGTACACTTCATACACATGTTTGATAGTCTCTTTCCTTGGTTAACAGTGGTAATGCTCTGCTGGTTATTAATGACAGAAGTTCCCTGAATTTACTCCATCCACTCCTAACTCTTGTAATCACACAAGCACCAGCCCCTCTCTGTGCTCTATTCAACCTCAATAGCCTCATCATTTAAATATACTTTCTCACCATCTGAGTTTTCATCTGTTTCCATTGTCTTACATTTCTTGCACACAAACTGGTTATCATATCTCTACCTATAATTCTATAATTCCATTGCACTTCTTGTGAACCCAATGCTTACAAGTACCACAAAAAATTTTCCCCTATCGGCTGCAGCAAGGTAAGATATGAGGCCACCTGTTTGACATAGATGGCGACCCGTGATGCCTGAGTATGGACCTTGGTGGCTAAGCAGCCAATGATTAAGGAACTAAAAGGTCATTAGCTGGACCACTTCACTTTTGCCCTTACTCAAGTTAGATGGGCAGTCGAAGAGGCCTCATCTGAACAATTGGCTAGTCATGTCAATATCACAGGAACATATATAAAATTCTGTATAAATATATATATATATATGTGTGTAGGAAATTAAATATATAAATAAAAATCATCTACAAAAGTTTTTTAAAAATACACATCCTAGTGTTAGAAGGCGGCAGTAAGGGTTAATTGGTTTGGAGGATAAGTCACAACATGGCTGTATATCCTTCTAAAGTCCCTCTGAACTTGGTCAGCAGTACTCTGAAATTGCAGGTAGCTAACCCACATAAATGGCTTAAATCATCTAAAGGGATAGTGCAGAGTCCTGCACTTTCAATCTCTTTAGATGAAATAATAGTAAACTTAAAAGACCAAAATGTGACTGACGTCAAAATAATCACTATTTAAAAAAAAAAATAAAAACAATTCTCACCAATATATTTTCACTTTTACTGCACCAAAAATACCATCTCCGCTATAAAGGGCACTTGTCTGTATGTATGTATGTCTGTATGTGAAGCTTCTCCTCAAAAACTAAGCGGCGACATGTCAAAAAGTGTATATCTTCAGCACCGTACAACACCTGGGATCATAATATCTCAAAATTACAACAAAAAAAAATGTTCCTGGGGGTCAACGGGGCCAGTCTTCGGCAGCGGGTCTGTTTTTTTCAAACTTTTCTAATGTTATTCAGTAGTAATTTGGAAATCAGCCAATGTAATTATCTCCGCTATAAAGGGCACTTGTCTGTATGTATGTATGTATGTCTGTATGTGAAGCTTCTCCTCAAAAACTAAGCGGCGACATGTCAAAAAGTGTATATCTTCAGCACCGTACAACACCTGGGATCATAATATCTCAAAATTACAACAAAAAAAAATGTTCCTGGGGGTCAACGGGGCCAGTCTTCGGCAGCGGGTCTGTTTTTTTCAAACTTTTCTAATGTTATTCAGTAGTAATTTGGAAATCAGCCAATGTAATTATGTAATAATAATTTTGTTTTCAACCAACTTATTCTTGTGCACGTGACGTCACAGTAATAGGTATATGACGTCATCGTTATAGGTTTTTAATTTTTTTTCTCTTCAAAACTTATTTTACTTCAACATATTTTTATATACACGTTTACAGTGACCCGTTGAGTCATAACCACTCTATATATGTACACAAAAAGGAAAAAGAATAATTTAAAAAGTACACGTTTACAATGACCCGTTGAGTCATAACCACTCTATATATGTATAAAAAAAGTAAAAAGAATTTAACAAGTACACGTTTACAGTGACCCGTTGTGTCATAACCACTCTATATATGTATAAAAAAAGAAAAAAGAAATATTTAACAAGTACACGTTTACAATGACCCGTTGAGTCATAACCACTCTATATATGTATAAAAACAGAAAAAAAGAAGAATTTTTTAACAAGTACACGTTTACACTGACCCGTTGAGTCATAACAACGCTATATATGTATAAAAAAAAGAAAAAATGAAGAATTTAACAAGAACACGTTTACAGTGACCCGTTGAGTCATAACCACTCTATATATGTATAAAAAAGAAAAAAGAAGAATTTAACAAGTACACGTTTACAGTAACCCGTTGAGTCATAACCACTCTATATATGTATAAAAAAAGAAAAAAGAAGAATTTAACAAGTACACTTTTACAGTGACCCGTTGAGTCATAACCACTCTATATATGTATAAAAAAAGAAAAAAGAATAATTTAACAAGTACACGTTTACAATGACCCGTTGAGTCATAACCACTCTATATATGTATAAAAAAAGAAAAAAGAATTTAACAAGAAAACGTTTACAGTGACCCGTTGAGTCATAACCACTCTATATATGTATAAAAAAGAAAAAAGAAGAATTTAACAAGTACACGTTTACAGTGACCCGTTGAGTCATAACCACTCTATATATGTATAAAAAAGAAAAAAGAAGAATTGAACAAGAACACGTTTACAGTGACCCGTTGAGTCATAACCACTCTATATATGTATAAAAAAAGAAAAAAAGAATTTAACAAGAAAACGTTTACAGTGACCAGTTGAGTCATAACCACTCTATATATGTATAAAAAAAAAAAAGAAGAATTAAACAAGTACACGTTTACAATGACCCGTTGAGTCATAACCACTCTATATATGTATAAAAAAAGAAAAAAAGAGGATTTAACAAGTACACGTTTACACTGACCCGTTGAGTCATAACCACTCTATATATGTATAAAAAAAGAAAAAAGAATAATTCAACAAGTACACGTTTACAGTGACCCGTTGAGTCATAACCACTCTATATATGTATAACAAAAGAAAAAAGAAGAATTAAACAAGTACACGTTTACAGTGACCCGTTGAGTCATAACCATTCTATATATGTATAAAAAAAGAAAAAAGAAGAATTTAACAAGTACACGTTTACAATGACCCGTTGAGTCATAACCACTCTATATATGTATAAAAAAAGAAAAAAAGAAGAATTTAACAAGTACACGTTTACAGTGCCCCGTTGAGTCATAACCACTCTATATATGTATAAAAAAAAAGAAAAAATGAAGAATTTAACAAGAACACGTTTACAGTGACCCGTTGAGTCATAACCACTCTATATATGTATAAAAAAGAAAGAAGAATTTAACAAGTACACGTTTACAGTGACCCGTTGAGTCATAACCACTCTATATATGTATAAAAAAAGAAAAAAGAAGAATTTAACAAGTAAACTTTTACAGTGACCCGTTGAGTCATAACCACTCTATATATGTATAAAAAAAGAAAAAAGAATAATTCAACAAGTACACGTTTACAGTGACCCGTTGAGTCATAACCACTCTATATATGTATAAAAAAAGAAAAAAGAAGAATTTAACAAGTACACGTTTACACTGACCCGTTGAGTCATAACCACTCTATATATGTATAAAAAAAGAAAAAAGAAGAATGTAACAAGTACGCGTTTACAATGACCCGTTGAGTCATAACCACTCTATATATGTATAAAAAAAGAAAAAAAGAATTTAACAAGAACACGTTTACAATGACCCGTTGAGTCATAACCACTCTATATATGTATAAAAAAAGAAAAAAGAATTTAACAAGAAAACGTTTACAGTGACCCGTTGAGTCATAACCACTCTATATATGTATAAAAAAGAAAAAAGAAGAATTTAACAAGTACACGTTTACAGTGACCCGTTGAGTCATAACCACTCTATATATGTATAAAAAAGAAAAAAGAAGAATTGAACAAGAACACGTTTACAGTGACCCGTTGAGTCATAACCACTCTATATATGTATAAAAAAAGAAAAAAAGAATTTAACAAGAAAACGTTTACAGTGACCAGTTGAGTCATAACCACTCTATATATGTATAAAAAAAAAAAAGAAGAATTAAACAAGTACACGTTTACAATGACCCGTTGAGTCATAACCACTCTATATATGTATAAAAAAAGAAAAAAAGAGGATTTAACAAGTACACGTTTACACTGACCCGTTGAGTCATAACCACTCTATATATGTATAAAAAAAGAAAAAAGAATAATTCAACAAGTACACGTTTACAGTGACCCGTTGAGTCATAACCACTCTATATATGTATAACAAAAGAAAAAAGAAGAATTAAACAAGTACACGTTTACAGTGACCCGTTGAGTCATAACCATTCTATATATGTATAAAAAAAGAAAAAAGAAGAATTTAACAAGTACACGTTTACAATGACCCGTTGAGTCATAACCACTCTATATATGTATAAAAAAAGAAAAAAAGAAGAATTTAACAAGTACACGTTTACAGTGCCCCGTTGAGTCATAACCACTCTATATATGTATAAAAAAAAAGAAAAAATGAAGAATTTAACAAGAACACGTTTACAGTGACCCGTTGAGTCATAACCACTCTATATATGTATAAAAAAAGAAAAAAGAAGAATTTAACAAGTACACTTTTACAGTGACCCGTTGAGTCATAACCACTCTATATATGTATAAAAAAAGAAAAAAGAATAATTCAACAAGTACACGTTTACAGTGACCCGTTGAGTCATAACCACTCTATATATGTATAAAAAAAGAAAAAAGAAGAATTTAACAAGTACACGTTTACACTGACCCGTTGAGTCATAACCACTCTATATATGTATAAAAAAAGAAAAAAGAAGAATGTAACAAGTACGCGTTTACAATGACCCGTTGAGTCATAACCACTCTATATATGTATAAAAAAAGAAAAAAAGAATTTAACAAGAACACGTTTACAATGACCCGTTGAGTCATAACCACTCTATATATGTATAAAAAAGAAAAAAGAAGAATTTAACAAGAACACGTTTACAGTGACCGGTTGAGTCATAACCACTCTATATATGTATAAAAAAGAAAAAAGAAGAATTAAACAAGTACACGTTTACAGTGACCCGTTGAGTCATAACCACTCTATATATGTATAAAAAAAGAAAAAAAGAATAATTTAACAAGTACACGTTTACAGTGACCCGTTGAGTCATAACCACTCTTTATATGTATAAAAAAAGAAAAAAGAAGAATTTAACAAGTACACTTTTACAGTGACCCGTTGAGTCATAACCACTCTATATATGTATAAAAAAAGAAAAAAGAAGAATTCAACAAGTACACGTTTACAGTGACCCGTTGAGTCATAACCACTCTATATATGTATAAAAAAAGAAAAAAGAATAATTCAACAAGTACACGTTTACAGTGACCCGTTGAGTCATAACCACTCTATATATGTATAAAAAAGAAAAAAGAAGAATTTAACAAGTACACGTTTACAGTGACCCGTTGAGTCATAACCACTCTATATATGTATAAAAAAAGAAAAAAGAATAATTTAACAAGTAGACGTTTACAATGACCCTGTTGAGTCATAACCACTCTATATATGTATAAAAAAAGAAAAAAGAATTTAACAAGAAAACGTTTACAGTGACCCGTTGAGTCATAACCACTCTATATATGTATAAAAAAGAAAAAAGAAGAATTTAACAAGTACACGTTTACAGTGACCCGTTGAGTCATAACCACTCTATATATGTATAAAAAAGAAAAAAGAAGAATTGAACAAGTACACGTTTACAATGACCCGTTGAGTCATAACCACTCTATATATGTATAAAAAAAGAAAAAAAGAATTTAACAAGAAAACGTTTACAGTGACCAGTTGAGTCATAACCACTCTATATATGTATAAAAAAAGAAAAAAGAAGAATTTAACAAGTACACGTTTACAATGACCCGTTGAGTCATAACCACTCTATATATGTATAAAAAAAGAAAAAAGAAGAATTGAACAAGTACACGTTTACACTGACCCGTTGAGTCATAACCACTCTATATATGTATAAAAAAAGAAAAAAGAATAATTCAACAAGTACACGTTTACAGTGACCCGTTGAGTCATAACCACTCTATATATGTATAACAAAAGAAAAAAGAAGAATTTAACAAGTACACGTTTACAGTGACCCGTTGAGTCATAACCACTCTATATATGTATAAAAAAAGAAAAAAGAAGAATTTAACAAGTACACGTTTACAGTGCCCGGTTGAGTCATAACCACTCTATATATGTATAAAAAAAAAGAAAAAATGAAGAATTTAACAAGAACACGTTTACAGTGACCCGTTGAGTCATAACCACTCTATATATGTATAAAAAAGAAAGAAGAATTTAACAAGTACACGTTTACAGTGACCCGTTGAGTCATAACCACTCTATATATGTATAAAAAAAGAAAAAAGAATAATTCAACAAGTACACGTTTACAGTGACCCGTTGAGTCATAACCACTCTATATATGTATAAAAAAAGAAAAAAGAAGAATTTAACAAGTACACGTTTACACTGACCCGTTGAGTCATAACCACTCTATATATGTATAAAAAAAGAAAAAAGAAGAATTTAACAAGTACGCGTGTACAATGACCCGTTGAGTCATAACCACTCTATATATGTATAAAAAAGAAAAAAGAAGAATTTAAAAAAAACACGTTTACAATGACCCGTTGAGTCATAACCACTCTATATATGTATACAAAAGAAAAAAGAAGAATTTAACAAGTACACGTTTACACTGACCCGTTGAGTCGTAACCACTCTATATATGTATAAAAAAAAGAAAAAATGAAGAATTTAACAAGAACACGTTTACAGTGACCGGTTGAGTCATAACCACTCTATATATGTATAAAAAAGAAAAAAGAAGAATTTAACAAGTACACGTTTACAGTGACCCGTTGAGTCATAACCACTCTATATATGTATAAAAAAAGAAAAAAGAATAATTTAACAAGTACACGTTTACAGTGACCCGTTGAGTCATAACCACTCTATATATGTATAAAAAAGAAAAAAGAAGAATTTAACAAGTACACTTTTACAGTGACCCGTTGAGTCATAACCACTCTATATATGTATAAAAAAAGAAAAAAGAAGAATTTAACAAGTACACGTTTACACTGACCCGTTGAGTCATAACCACTCTATATATGTATAAAAAAAGAAAAAAGAAGAATTTAACAAGTACGCGTTTACAATGACCCGTTGAGTCATAACCACTCTATATATGTATAAAAAAAGAAAAAAAGAATTTTAAAAAAACACGTTTACAATGACCCGTTGAGTCATAACCACTCTATATATGTATACAAAAGAAAAAAGAAGAATTTAACAAGTACACGTTTACACTGACCCGTTGAGTCGTAACCACTCTATATATGTATAAAAAAAAGAAAAAATGAAGAATTTAACAAGAACACGTTTACAGTGACCGGTTGAGTCATAACCACTCTATATATGTATAAAAAAGAAAAAAGAAGAATTTAACAAGTACACGTTTACAGTGACCCGTTGAGTCATAACCACTCTATATATGTATAAAAAAAGAAAAAAGAATAATTTAACAAGTACACGTTTACAGTGACCCGTTGAGTCATAACCACTCTATATATGTATAAAAAAGAAAAAAGAAGAATTTAACAAGTACACTTTTACAGTGACCCGTTGAGTCATAACCACTCTATATATGTATAAAAAAAGAAAAAAAGAATTTAACAAGAACACGTTTACAATGACCCGTTGAGTCATAACCACTCTATATATGTATACAAAAGAAAAAAGAAGAATTTAACAAGTACACGTTTACACTGACCCGTTGAGTCGTAACCACTCTATATATGTATAAAAAAAAGAAAAAATGAAGAATTTAACAAGAACACGTTTACAGTGACCGGTTGAGTCATAACCACTCTATATATGTATAAAAAAGAAAAAAGAAGAATTTAACAAGTACACGTTTACAGTGACCCGTTGAGTCATAACCACTCTATATATGTATAAAAAAAGAAAAAAGAAGAATTTAACAAGTACACGTTTACAGTGACCCGTTGAGTCATAACCACTCTATATATGTATAAAAAAAGAAAAAAGAATAATTTAACAAGTACACGTTTACAGTAACCCGTTGAGTCATAACCACTCTATATATGTATAAAAAAAGAAAAAAGAATAATTTAACAAGTACACGTTTACAGTAACCCGTTGAGTCATAACCACTCTATATATGTATAAAAACAGAAAATAGAAGAATTTAACAAGTACACGTTTACAATGACCCGATGAGTCATAACCACTCTATATATGTATAAAAAAAGAAAAAAAGAAGAATTTAAAAAGTACACGTTTACACTGACCCGTTGAGTCATAACCACTCTATGTATGTATAAAAAAGAAAAAAGAATAATTTAACAAGTACACGTTTACAGTGACCCGTTGAGTCATAACCACTCTATATATGTACAAAAAAAGAAAAAAGAATAATTCAACAAGTACACGTTTACAGTGACCCGTTGAGTCATAACCACTCTATATATGTATAAAAAAAGAAAAAAGAAGAATTTAACAAGTACACGTTTACAGTGACCCGTTGAGTCATAACCACTCTATGTATGTATAAAAAAAGAAAAAAGAAGAATTTAACAAGTACACGTTTACAATGACCCGTTGAGTCATAACCACTCTATATATGTATAAAAAAAGAAAAAATGAATAATTTAACAAGAACACGTTTACAGTGCCACGTTGAGTCATAACCACTCTATATATGTATAAAAAAGAAAAAAGAAGAATTTAACAAGTACACGTTTACAGTGACCCGTTGAGTCATAACCACTCTATATATGTATAAAAAAGAAAAAATAAGAATTTAACAAGTACACGTTTACAGTGACCCGTTGAGTCATAACCACTCTATATATGTATAAAAACAGAAAAAAGAAGAATTTAACAAGTACACGTTTACACTGACCCGTTGAGTCATAACCACTCTATATATGCATAAAAAAAGAAAAAAAGAAGAATTTAACAAGTACACGTTTACAGTGACGCGTTGGGTCATAATCACTCTATATATGTATAAAAACAGAAAAAAAGAATTTAACCAGTACATGTTACCAGTGACCTGTTGGGTCATAACCACTCTATATATGTATAAAAAGGCCCAGAACCGGGGGTGCTGCAACAATATAGGACCCGGAGGCTTCTGCAGAATAGGGACCATGGGTGCTTCTACAGTACAGGACCCAGAACTGGGGGTGCTTCTACCATATAGAACCCAGAGGCTTCTACAGAATAGGGACAAAGGTGCTTCTACAGAATAGGGACCAGAGGTGCTTCTACAGTATAGGACCCAGTACCGGAGGTTATTCTACAATATTAGAACATAGAGGCCTCTGCAGAAAAAGGACCATGGGTGCTTCTTCAGTAAAGGGACCAGGGGTGCTTCTAAAGTATATAACCCAGCACCAGGGGTGCTTCTACATTTTAGGACCCGGAAGCTTCTGTAGAATAGGGACAATGGGTGCTTCTCCAGTATAGAGACCAGGGGTGGTGCTTCTAAAGTATCACGGCCCGTCAGGAATGTTGGTGAATCTATAGTATAACGGTCCCTAGAAATATTGGTGCTTCTGAAGTATAACGGTCTCACCCAAGGAATGTTGGTGCTTCTAAATTATAATGGTCCCTACAAATATTGGTGCTTCTAAAGTATAACGGTCCCCTCCGGAATGTTGTTAAAGGATAGCTAAGGAAGAGCGATAACTCACGTTTAAAAAAAAAGTTGGGGGGGCTTGGAGTTATTAAGGGGTCAGGCCGAACTTTTTAGGGTGAAGCCCAACCTTTTTAGGGGTCAGGCCAAATTTTTTTCTTTTTTTTTTGTTTTGAACTCAAAATATTCCTCAGGGTGGGGAGAGTGAAAAATTAGTTGGGATGAGGAGCTGGAGAGATTTAGGGGTCGTGGAAAATTTTAGGGGTCAGGCCGAACTTTTTAGGGGTAAGGCCGAACTTTTTAGGGGTCAGGCCAAATTTTTTTGTTTTTTTTTGTTTTGAACTCAAAATATTTCCCAAGGTTGGGGGAGAGTGAAAATGTATTGGAGATCGAGGGCTGGAGAGATTTAGGGGTTCGGCCGAACTTTTTAGGGGTCAGGCCGAACTTTTTAGGGGTCAGGCCAAATTTTTTTTGTTTTTTTTTGTTTTGAACTAAAAATATTTCTCAGGGTTGGGGAACTGTGAAAAATTAGTTGGGAGGGGGGCTGGAGACATTGAGGGGTCGGGGAAAATTTTAGGGGTCAATCCGAACTTTTTAGGGGTCAGGCCAAATTTTTTTCTTTTTTTTGTTGTTTTGAACTAAAAATATTTCTCAGGGTTGGGGAACTGTGAAAAATTAGTTGGGAGGGGGGCTGGAGACATTGAGGGGTCGGGGAAAATTTTAGGGGTCAGGCCGAACTTTTTAGGGGTCAGGCAAAACTTTTTTGTTTTTTTTTGTTTTGAACTCAAAATAATTCTCAGGCTTGGGGGAGAGTGAAAAATTAGTTGGGATAGGGGGCTAGAGAGATTGAGGGGTCGGGGAAAATTTTAGGGGTCAGGCCGAACTTTTTAGGGGTCAGGCTAAATTTTTTTTGTTTTTCTGAACTCAAAATATTTCTCAGGGTTGGGGGAGAATGAAAACTTATTTGGGATGGGGGGCTGGAGAGATTGAGGGCTCGGGGAAAATTTTACGGGTCAGGCCGAACTTTATAGGGGTCAAGCCAAATTTTTTGGTTATTTTTTTGTTTTGAACTCAAAATATTTCTCAGGGTTGGGGGAGAGTAAAACAAAATTGGGTGGTGCGGCTTTAGATATTAGGGGTCTGGGACAATTGTAGGGATCGGGAAAAACTTTTTAGGGGGTCGGGCGAAATTTTTTTTGTTTTTATGAACTTAAAATATTTCGTAGGTAAGTATATAGTATGCACACCGGGGCGGCGATAGGTACGAATATAGTATGCGCACTGGGGCGGCGATAGGTATATATATAGTATGTGCACCGGGGTGGCAATAGGTATGTGTATAGTGGTGCATTGAGATGGCGATAGGTACTATATAGCATGTGCACAGGGATGCAGTAAGTATGTATATAGAATGCGCACCAGGGCGGTGATAGGTATTTATTAAGCATGCGCTCCGGGCCGGCGATCGGTACGTATATAGCACGCACACCAGGGTGGCGATAGGTATGTATTTAGCATTTACACCGGGGCGGCGATAGGTACATATGTAGCATTAGCAACGAGGCGGCGATAGGTACATATGCAGCATTCACACTGGGGTGGCGATACGTACGTATGTAGCATTTGCACCGGGGCAGCGATAGGTACTTATGTAGTATGCATACCGGGGCGGCAATAGGTACTCATATAGTATATGTGCACCGGGGTGGTGATAGATATGTATATAGTATGAACGCGGGGTGGAGATAAGTACTTATATAGAAAGCGCATATAGATGTAGTACTTTTTATAGAAATATGTCATACTATTGACCTGGGCAACGTAGGAGTAATGGTAGGGAAGAAGCAGCTTTCACAAAAGGCAAAATTAGAAAGTAGCAGTGAAATGGGGCGACTAGGAAAGAGAAAGGTAAAAAGATAAAGAGACGGCTATAGAGGAGGGGGGGAAATAGAAGTTTGAATATAAAGATGTTACACACGCGATTTTTCTTCAATTATATGTTTTTATGACCCCGAGCAACGCCGGGTAGCCCCGCTAGTCTCTTATATAAAGGGCAGTTGTCTGTATGTATGTATGTCTGTATGTGAAGCTTCTCCTCAAAAACTAAGCGGCGACATGTCAAAAAGTGTATATCTTCGGCACCGTACATATCCTGGGATCATAATATCTCAAAATCGCAAATAACGATTCACTCGCTGACAGTCAACCGGACCACTTTCCGACAAAAGGTAGCAGTTTTTTCGTATTTTATTCGACTTTTTCAACGTTATTATGTACTAAATTTGAAATAATCTAATGTATTTATGTACTAATCCGATAAAAATGCAGAGTCATTGTAAACATCCCATAATCCCTTGCCGGATGTACCCGGTCTTGCCCTAAATTGTGTCCGGTTGTATCAGATCATCCAATAACTTCTGTCCGGATGCATCAATAACAACATAAGAAATCCTACGTTAAGAGTGTGTAGTGAAACAAGGATTGCTCAATCACATCCCCACCTGTCCCATAATCCCTTGCCGGATGTACCCGGTCTTGCCCTAAATTGTGTCCGGTTATATCAGGTCATCATGACGTCAGAGAGTGGCAGTTTTCCTTTCTGTCATTTTTCCCTCTCACACTTTCTTTCTTAATTATTAATAGACGCTAATATTCCTCCCCCCCCTCCCTCCCTGTGGCCGTTCTGTTATCATGATAGGAATTACCTCCTCCTTTCAGGCCAAATTGGGGGGGGGGGGGGTTACGGTATTCGCCGGTGTGAGCATTACCTCCTCCTTTTTTGAGAAGTGTAGAGGTAGGGTAGTATCGGTTCCGTTGTCATGATGCACTGATCCCATGCATTACCTCCTCCTTTTTTGAGAAGGGTAGATGTAGAATAGTATCGGTTCCGTTGTCATGATGTGCTCATCCCATGAATTACCTCCTCCTTTTTTTAGAAGTGTTGAGGTAGGGTCGTATCGGTTCCGTTGTCATGATGCCCTCATCCCATGCATTATCTCCTCCTTTTTTGAGAAGTGTTGAGGTAGGGTCGTATCGGTTCCGTTGTCATGATGCCCTCATCCCATGCATTATCTCCTCCTTTTTTGAGAAGTGTTGAGGTAGGGTCGTATCGGTTCCGTTGTCATGATGCACTCATCCCATGCATTATCTCCTCCTTTTTTGAGAAGTATTGAGGTAGGGTCGTATCGGTTCCGTTGTCATGATGCCCTCATCCCATCCATTATCTACTCCTTTTTTGAGCAGTGTTGAAGTGTGAGCGCCTCAGGCGAAATCCGGGGAGGGGGAATGTCGGCATTCGTCGGTATGAGCGCCTCAGGCGTACTCTGGGCTGGGGGAATGTCGGCATTCGCCGGTAAGAGCGCCTCAGGACTATTTGGCAGATCAGAAGGAGAAAGGATACTCAAAGTACTCGGCGTTGTCCGGGAAAATAGTGCTCAATGTCCTAGATAGAGGTACTGTAGTGATAGGTTTGGATAATATTTTAACAGCATCTACGCTGAAAAGGATGGGGGAATGGATAAGAGTTATTTCAGTAGTCCCCAGGAGGCCTCTTTGATTTTGAAATACTCGGCGTTGTCCGGGAGAAAAGTGCTCAATATCCTAGATAGAGCTACTGTAGTGATAGGTTTGGAAAATATTTTAACGCCATCTTCGTTCCCCTTTGGACTATTTCGCAGATCAGAAGGAGAGAGGATACCTAAGTGATTTCCGTAGTCCCCAGGAGGCCTCCTTGATTATCAAAGTACTCGGCGTTGTCCGGGAGAAAAGTGCTCAATGTCCTAGATAGAGCTACTGTAGTGATAGGTTTGGATAATATTTTAACAGCATCTACGCTGAAAAGGATGGAGTAATCGATAAGAGTTATTTCAGTAGTGCTCAGGAGGCCTCTTTAATTTTGAAATACTCGGTGTTGTCCGGGAGAAAAGTGCTCAATATCCTAGATAGAGCTACTGTAGTGATAGGTTTGGAAAATATTTTAACGCCATCTTCGTTCCCCTTTGGACTATTTCGCAGATCAGAATGAGAGAGGATACCTAAGGGATTTCAGGAGTGCTCATAAAGCCTCCTCGATTTTCAAAGTACTCGGCGTTGTCCGGGAGAAAAGTGCTCAATGTCCTAGATAGAGCTACTGTAGTGATAGGTTTGGATAATATTTTAACAGCATCTACGCTGAAAAGGATGGGGTAATCGATTAGACTTATTTCAGTATTGCTCAGGAGGCCTCTTTGATTTTAAAATTCTCGGCGTTGTCCGGGAGAAAAGTGCTCAATATCCTAGATAGAGCTACTGTAGTGATAGGTTTGGAAAATATTTTAACGCCATCTTCGTTCCCCTTTGGACTATTTCGCAGATCAGAAAGAGAGAGGATACCTAAGGGATTTCAGGAGTGCTCATGAAGCATCCTCGATTTTCAAAGTACTCGGCGTTGTCCGGGAGAAAAGTGCTCAATATCCTAGATAAAGCTACTGTAGTGATAGGTTAAGAAAATATTTTAACGCCATCTTCGTTTCCCTTTGGACAATTTTGCAGATGAAAAGGAGGGAGGATACCTAAGTGATTTCAGTAGTCCCCATGAGACCTCTTTGATTTTCAAAGTACTCGGCGTTGTCCGGGAAAATAGTGCTCATTGTCCTAGATAGAGCTACTGTAGTGATAGGTTTGGATAATATTTTAACAGCATCTACGCTGAAAAGGATGGGGGAATGGATAAGAGTTATTTCAGTAGTCCCCAGGAGGCCTCTTTGATTTTGAAATACTCGGCGTTGTCCGGGAGAAAAGTGCTCAATATCCTAGATAGAGCTACTGTAGTAATAGGTTTGGAAAATATTTTAACGCCATCTTCGTTCCCCTTTGGACTATTCTGCAGATCAGAAGGAGAGAGGATACCTAAGGGATTTCAGTAGTGCTCATGAAGCCTCCTCGATTTTCAAAGTACTCTACGTTGTCCGGGAGAAAAGTGCTCAATATCCTAGATAGAGCTACTGTAGTGATAGGTTTAGAAAATATTTTAACGCCATCTTCGTTCACCTTTTGACTATTTCGCAGATCAGAAGGAGAGAGGATACCGAAGTGATTTCAGTAGTCCCCATGAGGCCTCCTTGATTATCAAAGTACTCGGCGTTGTCCGGGAGAAAAGTGCTCAATGTCCTAGATAGAGCTACTGTAGTGATAAGTTTGGAAAATATTTTAACGCCATCTTCGTTCTCCTTTGGACTATTTCGCAGATCAGAAGGAGAGAGGATACCTAAGGGATTTCAGGAGTGCTCATAAAGCCTCCTCGATTTTCAAAGTACTCGGCGTTGTCCAGGAGAAAAGTGCTCAATGTCCTAGATAGAGCTACTGTAGTGATAGGTTTGGAAAATATTTTAACGCCATCTTCGTTCCCCTTTAGACTATTTCGCAGATCAGAAGGAGAGAGGATACCTAAGGGATTTCAGTAGTGCTCATGAAGCCTCCTCGATTTTCAAAGTACTCGGCGTTGTCCGGGAGAAAAGTGCTCAATATATTAGATAGAGCTACTGTAGTGATAGGTTTGGAAAATATTTTAACGCCATCTTCGTTCCCCTTTGGACTATTTCGCAGATCAGAAGGAGAGAGGATACCTAAGTGATTTCAGTAGTCCCCAGGAGGCCTCCTTGATTATCAAAGTACTCGGCGTTGTCCGGGAGAAAAGTGCTCAATGTCCTAGATAGAGCTACTGTAGTGATAGGGTTGAAAAATATTTTAACGCCATCTTCGTTCCCCTTTGGACTATTTCGCAGATCAGAAGGAGAGAGGATACCTAAGTGATTTAAGGAGTGCTCATGAAGCCTCCTCGATTTTCAAAGTACTCGGCGTTGTCTGGGAGAAAAGTGCTCAATATCTTAGATAGAGCTACTGTAGTGATAGGTTTAGAACATATTTTAACCCCATCTTCGTTCCCCTTTGGACAATTTTGCAGATGAAAAAGAGGGAGGATACCTAAGTGATTTCAGTAGTCCCCAGGAGGCCTCTTTGTTTTTCAAAGTACCCGGCGTTGTCCGGGAAAAAAGTGCTCAATGTCCTAGATAGAGCTACTGTAGTGATAGGTTTGGATAATATTTTAACAGCATCTATGCTGAAAAGGATGGGGAATCGATAAGAGTTATTTCAGTAGTGCTCAGGAGGCCTCTTTGATTTTGAAATACTCGGCGTTTTCCGGGAGAAAAGTGCTCAATATCCTAGATAGAGCTACTGTAGTGATAGGTTTGGAAAATATTTTAACGCTATCTTCGTTCTCCTTTGGACTATTTCGCAGATCAGAAGGAGAGAGGATACCTAAGTGATTTCAGTAGTCCCCAGGAGGCCTCCTTGATTATCAAAGTACCTGGCGTTGTCCGGGAGAAAAGTGCTCAATGTCCTAGATAGAGCTACTGTAGTGATAGGTTTTGGAAAATATTTTAACGCCATCTTCGTTCCCCTTCGGACTATTTCGCAGATCAGAAGGAGAGAGGATACCTAAGTGATTTCAGTAGTCCCCAGGAGGCCTCCTTGATTATCAAAGTACTCGGCGTTGTCCGGGAGAAAAGTGCTCAATGTCCTAGATAGAGCTACTGTAGTGATAGGTTTGGAAAATATTTTAACGCCATCTTCGTTCCCTCTTTGGACTATTTCGCAGATCAGAAGGAGAGAGGATACCTAAGGGATTTCAGGAGTGCTCATGAAGCCTCCTCGATTTTCAAAGTACTCGGCGTTGTCCGCGAGGAAAAAATCTCAATGTCCTAGATAGAGCTACTGTAGTGATAGGTTTGGATAATATTTTAACAGCATCTACGCTGAAAAGGATGAAGTAATCGATAAGAGTTATTTCAGTAGTGCTTAGGAGGCCTCTTTGATTTTGAAATACTCGGCGTTGTCCGGGAGAAAAGTGCTCAATATCCTAGATAGAGCTACTGTAGTGATAGGTTTGGAAAATATTTTAACGCCATCTTTGTTCCCCTTTGGACTATTTCGCAGATCAGAAGGAGAGAGGATACCTAAGTGATTTCAGTAGTCCCCAGGAAACCTCCTTGATTATCAAAGTACTCGGCGTTGTCCGGGAGAAAAGTGCTCAATGTCCTAGATAGAGCTACTGTAGTGATAGGTTTGGAAAATATTTTAACGCCATCTTCGTTCCCCTTTAGACTATTTCGCAGATCAGAAGGAGAGAGGATACCTAAGATATTTCAGGAGTGCTCATGAAGCCTCCTCAATTTTCAAAGTACTCGGCGTTGTCCGGGAGAAAAGTGCTCAATGTCCTAGATAGAGCTACTGTAGTGAAAGTTTGGAAAATATTTTAACGCCATCTTCGTTCCCCTTTGGACTATTTCGCAGATCAGAAGAAGAGAGGATACCTAAGGGATTTCAGGAGTGCTCATAAAGCCTCTTCGATTTTCAAAGTACTCGGCATTGTCTGGGAGAAAAGTGCTCAATATCCTAGATAGAGCTACTGTAGTGATAGGTTTGGAAAATATTTTAATGCCATCTTCGTTCCCCTTTGGACTATTTCGCAGATCAGAAGGAGAGAGGATACCTAAGTGATTTCAGTAGTCCCCAGGAGGCCTCCTTGATTATCAAAGTACTCGGCGTTGTCCGGGAGAAAAGTGCTCAATGTCCTAGATAGAGCTACTGTAGTGATAGGTTTGGAAAATATTTTAACGCCATCTTCGTTCCCCTTTGGACTATTTCGCAGATCAGAAGGAGAGAGGATACCTAAGTGATTTAAGGAGTGCTCATGAAGCCTCCTCGATTTTCAAAGTACTCGGCGTTGTCTGGGAGAAAAGTGCTTAATATCCTAGATAGAGCTACTGTAGTGATAGGTTTAGAACATATTTTAACGCCATCTTCGTTGCCCTTTGGACAATTTTGCAGATGAAAAGGAGGGAGGATACCTAAGTGATTTCAGTAGTCCCCAGGACGCCTCTTTGATTTTCAAAGTACCCGGCGTTGTCCGGGAAAAAAGTGCTCAATGTCCTAGATAGAGCTACTGTAGTGATAGGTTTGGATAATATTTTAACAGCATCTACGCTGAAAAGGATGGGGAATCGATAAGAGTTATTTCAGTAGTGCTCAGGAGGCCCCTTTTGATTTTGAAATACTCGGCGTTTTCCGGGAGAAAAGTGCTCAATATCCTAGATAGAGCTACTGTAGTGATAGGTTTGGAAAATATTTTAACGCCATCTTCGTTGCCCTTTGGACTATTTCGCAGATCAGAATGATAGAGGATACCTAAGGGATTTCAGGAGTGCTCATGAAGCCTCCTTGATTTACAAAGTACTCGGCGTTGTCCGGGAGAAAAGTGCTCAATATCCTAGATAGAGCTACTGTAGTGATAGGTTTGGAAAGTATTTTAACGCCATCTTCGTTCCCCTTTGGACTATTTCGCAGATCAGAAGGAGAGAGGATACCTAAGTGATTTCAGTAGTCCTCAGGAGGCCTCCTTGATTATCAAAGTACTCGGCGTTGTCCGGGAGAAAAGTGCTCAATGTCCTAGATAGAGCTACTGTAGTGATAGGTTTGGAAAATATTTTAACGCCATCTTCGTTCCCCTTTGGACTATTTCGCAGATCAGAAGGAGAGAGGATACCTAAGGGATTTCAGGAGTGCTCATGAAGCCTCCTCGATTTTCAAAGTACTCGGCGTTGTCCGGGAGAAAAGTGCTCAATATCCTAGATAGAGCTACTGTAGTGATAGGTTTAGAAAATATTTTAACGCCATCTTCATTCCCCTTTGGACAATTTTGCAGATGAAAAGGAAGGAGGATACCTGATTTTAGTCCCCAGGAGGCCTCTTTGATTTTCAAAGTACTCGGCGTTGTCCGGGAAAAAAGTGCTCAATGTCCTAGATAGAGCTACTGTAGTGATAGGTTTGGATAATATTTTAACAGCATCTACGCTGAAAAGGATAGGGGAATGGATAAGAGTTATTTCAGTAGTCCCCAGGAGGCCTCCTTGATTTTCAAAGTACTCGGCGTTGTCCGGGAAAAAAAGTGCTCAATGTCCTATATAGAGCTACTGTAGTGATAGGTTTGGATAATATTTTAACGCCATATTCGTTCCCCTTTGGACTATTTCGCAGATCAGAAGGAGAGAGGATACCTAAGTGATTTCAATAGTCCTCAGGAGGCCTCCTTTATTATTAAAGTACTCGGCGTTGTCCGGGAGAAAAGTGCTCAATATCCTAGATAGAGCTACTGTAGTGATAGGTTTGGAAAGTATTTTAACGCCATCTTCGTTCCCCTTTGGACTATTTCGCAGATCAGAAGGAGAGAGGATACCTAAGTGATTTCAGTAGTCCTCAGGAGGCCTCCTTGATTATCAAAGTACTCGGCGTTGTCCGGGAGAAAAGTGCTCAATGTCCTAGATAGAGCTACTGTAGTGATAGGTTTGGAAAATATTTTAACGCCATCTTCGTTCCCCTTTGGACTATTTCGCAGATCAGAAGGAGAGAGGATACCTAACGGATTTCAGGAGTGCTCATGAAGCCTCCTCGATTTTCAAAGTACTCGGCGTTGTCCGGGAGAAAAGTGCTCAATATCCTAGATAGAGCTACTGTAGTGATAGGTTTAGAAAATATTTTAACGCCATCTTCATTCCCCTTTGGACAATTTTGCAGATGAAAAGGAAGGAGGATACCTGATTTTAGTCCCCAGGAGGCCTCTTTGATTTTCAAAGTACTCGGCGTTGTCCGGGAAAAAAGTGCTCAATGTCCTAGATAGAGCTACTGTAGTGATAGGTTTGGATAATATTTTAACAGCATCTACGCTGAAAAGGATGGGGGAATGGATAAGAGTTATTTCAGTAGTCCCCAGGAGGCCTCCTTGATTTTCAAAGTACCTGGCGTTGTCCGGGAAAAAAAGTGCTCAATGTCCTATATAGAGCTACTGTAGTGATAGGTTTGGATAATATTTTAACGCCATATTCGTTCCCCTTTGGACTATTTCGCAGATCAGTAGGAGAGAGGATACCTAAGTGATTTCAATAGTCCTCAGGAGGCCTCCTTTATTATTAAAGTACTCGGCGTTGTCTGGGAGAAAAGTGCTCAATGTCCTAGATAGAGCTACTGTAGTGATAGGTTTGGAAAATATTTTAACGCCATCTTTGTTCTCCTTTGGACTATTTCGCAGATCAGAAGGAGAGAGGATACCTTAGTGATTTCAGTAGTGCTCATGAGGCCTCCTTGATTTTCAAAGTACTCGGCGTTGTCCGGGAGAAAAGTGCTCAATATCCTAGATAGAGCTATGATAAAGACTATCATGAGAGGATTGAAAATGATGAAGACTATAATGAGAGGATTGAAAATGATGAAGACTATAATGAGGGGATTGAAAATGATGACTATAATGAGGGGATTGAAAATGATGAAGACTATCATGAGAGGTTTGAAAATGATGAAGAATGTCATGAGAGGTTTGAAAATGATGAAGAATGTCATGAGAGGTTTGAAAATGATGAAGAATGTCATGAGATGATTGAAAATGATGAAGAATGTCATGAGAGGATTGAAAATGATGAAGAATAGACTGACAGGATTGGAAATGATGAAGAATACCATGAGGGGATTGAAAATTATGAATAATATCATGAGGGGATTGAAAATGATGAATAATATCATGAGGGGATTGAAAATGATGAAGACTGTCATGAGGGGATTGAAAATGATGAAGACTATCATGAGGGGATTGAAAATGATGAAGACTATCATGAGGGGATTGAAAATGATGAAGACTATCATGAGGGGATTGAAAATGATGAAGACTATCATGAGGGGATTGAAAATGATGAAGACTATCATGAGGGGATTGAAAATGATGAAGACTTATCATGAGGGGATTGAAAATGATGAAGACTTATCATGAGGGGATTGAAAATGATGAAGACTATCATGAGGGGATTGAAAATGATGAAGACTATCATGAGGGGATTGAAAATGATGAAGACTGCCATGAGGGGTTTGAAAATGATGAAGACTGTCATGAGGGGTTTGAAAATGATGAAGACTGTCATGAGGGGTTTGAAAATGATGAAGACTGTCATGAGGGGTTTGAAAATGATGAAGACTGTCATGAGGGGATTGAAAATGATGAAGACTGTCATGAGGGGATTGAAAATGATGAAGACTGTCATGAGGGGATTGAAAATGATGAAGACTGTCATGAGGGGATTGAAAATGATGAAGACTGTCATGAGGGGATTGAAAATGATGAAGACTGTCATGAGGGGATTGAAAATGATGAAGACTGTCATGAGGGGATTGAAAATGATGAAGACTGTCATGAGGGGATTGAAAATGATGAAGACTGTCATGAGGGGATTGAAAATGATGAAGACTGTCATGAGGGGATTGAAAATGATGAAGACTGTCATGAGGGGATTGAAAATGATGAAGACTGTCATGAGGGGATTGAAAATGATGAAGACTGTCATGAGGGGATTGAAAATGATGAAGACTGTCATGAGGGGATTGAAAATGATGAAGACTGTCATGAGGGGATTGAAAATGATGAAGACTGTCATGAGGGGATTGAAAATGATGAAGACTGTCATGAGGGGATTGAAAATGATGAAGACTGTCATGAGGGGATTGAAAATGATGAAGACTGTCATGAGGGGATTGAAAATGATGAAGACTGTCATGAGGGGATTGAAAATGATGAAGACTGTCATGAGGGGATTGAAAATGATGAAGACTGTCATGAGGGGATTGAAAATGATGAAGACTGTCATGAGGGGATTGAAAATGATGAAGACTGTCATGAGGGGATTGAAAATGATGAAGACTGTCATGAGGGGATTGAAAATGATGAAGACTGTCATGAGGGGATTGAAAATGATGAAGACTGTCATGAGGGGATTGAAAATGATGAAGACTGTCATGAGGGGATTGAAAATGATGAAGACTGTCATGAGGGGATTGAAAATGATGAAGACTGTCATGAGGGGATTGAAAATGATGAAGACTGTCATGAGGGGATTGAAAATGATGAAGACTGTCATGAGGGGATTGAAAATGATGAAGACTGTCATGAGGGGATTGAAAATGATGAAGACTGTCATGAGGGGATTGAAAATGATGAAGACTGTCATGAGGGGATTGAAAATGATGAAGACTGTCATGAGGGGATTGAAAATGATGAAGACTGTCATGAGGGGATTGAAAATGATGAAGACTGTCATGAGGGGATTGAAAATGATGAAGACTGTCATGAGGGGATTGAAAATGATGAAGACTGTCATGAGGGGATTGAAAATGATGAAGACTGTCATGAGGGGATTGAAAATGATGAAGACTGTCATGAGGGGATTGAAAATGATGAAGACTGTCATGAGGGGATTGAAAATGATGAAGACTGTCATGAGGGGATTGAAAATGATGAAGACTGTCATGAGGGGATTGAAAATGATGAAGACTGTCATGAGGGGATTGAAAATGATGAAGACTGTCATGAGGGGATTGAAAATGATGAAGACTGTCATGAGGGGATTGAAAATGATGAAGAATGTCATGAGGGGATTGAAAATGATGAAGAATGTCATGAGGGGATTGAAAATGATGAAGAATGTCATGAGGGGATTGAAAATGATGAAGAATGTCATGAGGGGATTGAAAATGATGAAGAATGTCATGAGGGGATTGAAAATGATGAAGAATGTCATGAGGGGATTGAAAATGATGAAGAATGTCATGAGGGGATTGAAAATGATGAAGAATGTCATGAGGGGATTGAAAATGATGAAGAATGTCATGAGGGGATTGAAAATGATGAAGAATGTCATGAGGGGATTGAAAATGATGAAGAATGTCATGAGGGGATTGAAAATGATGAAGAATGTCATGAGGGGATTGAAAATGATGAAGAATGTCATGAGGGGATTGAAAATGATGAAGAATGTCATGAGGGGATTGAAAATGATGAAGAATGTCATGAGGGGATTGAAAATGATGAAGAATGTCATGAGGGGATTGAAAATGATGAAGAATGTCATGAGGGGATTGAAAATGATGAAGAATGTCATGAGGGGATTGAAAATGATGAAGAATGTCATGAGGAGATTGAAAATGATGAATAGTATGAGGAGATTGAAAATGATTAATAGTATGAGGAGATTGAAAATGATTAATAGTATGAGGAGATTGAAAATGATTAATAGTATGAGGAGATTGAAAATGATTAATAGTATGAGGAGATTGAAAATGATTAATAGTATGAGGAGATTGAAAATGATTAATAGTATGAGGAGATTGAAAATGATTAATAGTATGAGGAGATTGAAAATGATTAATAGTATGAGGAGATTGAAAATGATTAATAGTATGAGGAGATTGAAAATGATTAATAGTATGAGGAGATTGAAAATGATTAATAGTATGAGGAGATTGAAAATGATTAATAGTATGAGGAGATTGAAAATGATTAATAGTATGAGGAGATTGAAAATGATTAATAGTATGAGGAGATCGAAAATGATGAATACAACGAGGGGAGTTAAAATGATGAAGGATATCATGAGGGGATTCAAAATATATAGTATGAACACCGGGGCGGTTATAAGTTCCTATATAGAAGGCGCAGACAGTGGTGGTACTTTTTATAGAAATAAGTCATACTATTGCCCTGTGAAACGTAGGATGAAATGGTGGGGAAGAAACAGCTTTCGCAAAAGGCAAAATTTAAAAGTAGCGACCAGGGTAGAGAAAAGTAGAAAGATAAAGAGACAGCTATATAGAGAGAAGGAGAGAAATAGAAGTTTTAATATAAAGATGTTACACACACAATTTTTCTTCAATTATGTTTTTATGATCCCGAGCAACGCCGGGTAGCCCCGCTAGTCTATTATATAAACGTCACCTGTCTGTCTGTATGTATGTATGTATGTATGTAAAGCTTCTCCTCCGAAAGTACCCAACAAACGGTCACACGGGTGACATCATTCCGACCGGCCAGCCCAGGCGCGTGTAATATCTCAGAACCGGAAAAAAAAATTGACTCTTCCGGAGTCGACTGAGCACTTTTCTCCAATGGGGGGTGGCTTTTAACTCCATTTTTCAACGTTGTTTAGTACTAATTTAAGAATAAATCAATGCTATCATGTATAATTTGAAAAATAATGCAAAGTCACGATAAACCAGAAATGACGTCAGAGAGTAGCAGGAAGAAATTCACTCACACTACAACCATTTGTTCCTTTCTTTCTTTTTTCCCTCTCACTCCCACACTTTCTTTCTTAATTATTAATAGACGCTAATATTCCTCCCCCCTCCCCTTCCTATGGCCGTTCTGTTATCATGATAGGCATTACCTCCTCCTTTCAGGCCAAATTGGGGGGGGGGGTCGGCATTCGCTGGTGTGAGCGCCTTAGGCAAAATTTGGGGTAGAGGGGAGTATCGGTATTCGCCGGTGGGACGCCTCAGGCGAAATTTGGGGAGGGGGAGTGTCGGCATTCGCCGGTGGGGCGCCTCAGGCGAAATTTGGGAGTGGGGGAGAGTCGGCATTCGCCGGTGTGAGCGCCTCAAGCGAAATTTAGGGGCGGGGGAGTGTCGACATTCGCCGGTGTGAGCGCTTCAGGCCAAATTTGGGGGAGAGGGGAGTATCGGTATTCGCCGGTGGGGCTGCTCAGGCGAAATTCGGGGGAGGGGGAGGGTCGGCATTCGGCGGTGGGGCGCCTCAGGCCAAATCTGGGGAGGAGGAATGTCGGCATTCGCCGGTATGAGCGCCTCAGGCCAAATCTGGGGAGTGTCAGCATTCGGCGGTGGGGAGCCTCAGACCAAATTTGGGGAGGGGGGGAGTGTCGGCATTCGCCGGTGGGGCGCCTCAGGCGAAATCTGGGGATGGGGAATGTCGGCATTCGCCGGTGTGAGAGCCTCAGACCAAATTTGGGGGAGGGGGAGTGTCGGCATTCGGCGGTAGGGCGCCTCAGGCCAAATTTGGGGAGGATGAATGCCGGCATTCGCCGGTATGAGCGCCTCAGGTCAAATTTGGGGAGGGGGAGTGACGACATTCGCCGATGTGAGCGCCTCAGGCCAAATTTTTGGGAGGGGAGTATTCGTCAGTGAGATAGAGATCCCGACTGTGGGAGCGTATCAGCCTGTATTTTAGGGGAGAGGAAGGTCGCCACAGGAAAAGGGATTAAAAAATAAAATGATAATCTGATTTTTGATTCGACATTGTAAGATCGACACCTATCGGATAGGACTAGATAATACACTTGATCTCAAGGCAATAAAATGCCGAAACAGATACTACACTTTGATCTTAGCCTAAAGGCCAAGAAAGCGCCCGAAATTCAAAATGTTTATGTATTTACTGGAGTATTTATAACCAATATACAACAGTACAGCGGTCTATCCACTAGACACTGTTCAAATTACATTAATAAATTAACAAGTAATAATAACTATGATTTTCTTTGAACAAACATTGTATAATACTATTTAACAAATTCTTACATGAGTTTTGATGATCAACAAAGAATTTTAGACTCCCCTATGCCGTTTTTCTCTAATTCAACATAGCTTTTATACGCCATTTTTTAAACCGAAAATGACATTAATGTAGTATCTGCTTATTATTAGTGTAGTATCTTTTTTTGATTTACGATGGATACCCATCGTGCACCCCATGGACTGGTATCGTCTTGGCCTTCGGGGCTTCATTCCACCGGTTTATGGGTCTGTCCTGTGCAGTTCTAGGAGGTGCACCCTCCCAGGCTTTGCCTCCCCTCTTTGGGGAGGAGTAAGTTTATTGCTTACTGCCTGAAGCGCCCTACCGGGGAATCCCGACGGAGCTGCCCAGGCAATTTTTAATGGCCAGAGTGCTCACCTTCTCGGGCGCTGGCTTTTCAAGTACCACTTGAAATTATTTGTTAGAGGATAGCTAAGGAAGAACGATAACTCACGTTTAAAAACACAATTTAGCTTTTTACAACAAGGTTAGAGAATATATATAACATATAAAAGTGTATTCTTATGTAAACTTCACAGAGTAAGATGATGAGAGTATTCCCGATCTATAAACTTACCACTTAGGGGTCCATGGGACATATTTAATCGGGGGGAAGGGGGGGGTCAGTTATTTTTCATTATATTTTATAGTAATTTGAAATTGCTGAGTCATATTGTAATTTAATTACGTAATACCTCAAGTTCATAAAACAATTCATCATTTTTAATGAAATTTATTTGTTAGAGGAGAGCTAAGGAAGAACGATAACTCACGTTTAAAAACACAATTTAGGTTTTTAAAACAAGGTTAGAGAATATACATAACATATAAAAGTGTATTCTTATGTAAACTTCACAGAGTAAGATGATGAGAGTATTCCCGAATCTATAAACTTACCACTTAGGGGTCCATGGGACATATTTCATCAGGGTGGGGGGGGGGCTTTTCAGTTATTTTTCATTATATTTTATAGTAATTTGAAATTGCTGAGTCATATTGTAATTTAATTACGTAATACCTCAAGTTCATAAAACAATGAAATTTATTTGTTAGAGGATAGCTAAGGAAGAACGATAACTCATGTTAAAAACACAATTTAGGTTTCTACAGAATAGGGACAATGGGTGCTTCTCCAGTATAGGGACCAGATGTGCTTCTACAACATAGGACCCAGCACCGAGGGTGCTTCTACAATATAGGACCCGGAGGCTTATGTAGAATAGGGACCATGGGTGCTTCTGCAGTATAGAGGCCAGGGGCGCTTCTACAGGATGAAAAAAAAATTTTCTTGGGGGAGCAAAAAAAATGTATTTTTTTCTTTTCTTAACTAAAAATATTTATATTTATGATAGTGACAATACATGAATGAACACTATTTTGTATTTCTGACACAACAGGGGCGTATTAATATGAGTTCTTAGGTATGCGAACTACGCTGGAGATAGGTACATATACATTATGTGTGCCCTTGCAGAGATAGGTAAGTATATAGTATGCGCACCACAGCGGCGATAGGTACTAATATAGTATGCGCACTGGGCCGGCGATAGGTATATATATAGTATGTGCCTGGGGTGGCAATAGGTACATATATAGTAGTGCATAGCGGTGGTGATAGGTATGTATTTAGCATTCGCACCGGGTCGGCGATATGTACATATTTAGTATTTGCACTGGGGCAGCGATAGGTACATATGTAGTATGCACACCAGGTCGGCAATAGGTACATATATAGCATGTGCATATGGGCGGCAATAAGTACGTATATAGCATGCACACCGGGGCGGTGAAAGGTATGTATTTAGCATGCGCTCCAGGGCGGCGATCAGAACGTACATAGAACGCGCACCGGGGCAGCGATAGGTACATATATAGAACGGGCACCGAGGCAGCAAAAGGTACGTATTTAGCATTCGCACCGGGGCGGCGATAGGTACTTATATAGTATCTGCACTGGGGTTGCGATAGGTATGTATATATTATGTGCACTGGGGCGGCGATAGGTATGTATATAGTATGCGCACCGGGGTGGTGATAGATTCGTATATAGTATGAACACCGGGGCGGATATAAGTACCTATATAGCAGGCGCAGACAGAGGTGGTACTTTTTATATAAATATGTCATACTATTGCCCTGGGAAACGTAGGATGAAATGGTGGGGAAGAAGCAGCTTTCGCAGAAGACTAAATGAGTACGTAGCGGTGAAATAGGGCGACCAGTGAAGAAAAAAGTAGAATAATAATAAGACGGCTATAGAGAGAGGGAGAGAAATAGAAGTTTCAATATAAAGATGTTACACACACGATTTTTCTTGTTGGGTTAGCACTTTTTATGGTTAGGTCACTACGTTTATTTATCGCGTCACCACTTTTTATTGCAGAGTCACCACTTTTATTGTTGGGTAACCAATTTTATGGTTGGGTAACTACGTTTTATTGTTGGCTCACCACTTTTTTTGGTTGGGTCACAACGTTTTATTGTTGGTTCACCACTTCTTATTGCTGGGTCACCACTTTTATTGTTAGTCACCACTTTTTATGGTTGGGCCACCACTTTTTCTTGCTGGGTCACAACGTTTTATTGTTGGGTCACTACGTTTCATTGTTCGGTCACTACGATTTATGGTTAGGTCACTACGTTTTATTGTTGGGTCACCACTTTTTATGGTTGGGTCACTACGATTTATTTTTGGGTCACCACATTTTATGGTTTGGTCACTACGTTTTATTGTTGGATCAGTACGTTTTATTGTTGAGTCACTACGATTTATTGTTAGGTCACCACTTTTTATTGTTGGGTCACCACTTTTTATTGCTGGGTCACTACGTTTTATTGTTGGGTCACCACGTTTTATTGCTGGGTCCCTACGTATTATTGTTGGGTCACCACTTTTTATGGTTGGGTCACTACGTTTTATGGTTGGGTAACCATTTTTTATGGTTGGGTCACTACGTTTCATTGTTGGGTAACTACGATTTATGGTTAGGTCACTACGTTTTATTGCTGGGTCACCACTTCTTATTGCTGGGTCACCACTTTTATGGTTGGTCACTACATTTTATTGCTGCGTCACTACGCTTTATTGTTGGGTCACTAAGTTTTATTGTTGGGTCACCACGTTTTATTGTTGGGTCACCACTTTTTATTGTTGGGTCACTACGTTTTAATGTTGGGTCACCACGTTTTATTGCTGGATCACTAAGTTTTATTGTTGGGTCACCACTATTTATGGTTGGGTCACTAGATTTTATGGTTGGGTCACCACTTTTTATGGTTGGGTCACTACGTTTTATTGTTGGGTCACTACGTTTTATTGTTGGGTCACCAAGTTTTATGGTTGGGTCACCACTTTTTATGGTTGGGTCACCACTTTATATTGTTTAGTTACTACGTTTTATGGTTAGGTCACTACGTTTTATTGTTGGGTCACCACTTTTTATGGTTGGGTCACTACGTTTCATGGTTAAGTCACTACGTTTTATTGCTGGGTCACTACGTTTTATTGATGGGTGACCACTTTTTATTGTTGGGTCACCACTTTTTATGGTTGGGTCACTACGTTTTATTGCTGGGTCACTACGTTTTATTGCTGGGTCACCACGTTTTATTTCTAGGTCACGATTTTATTGTTGGGTCACCACGTTTTATTACTGGGCCACTACGTTTTATTGTTGGGTCACCACTTTTTATGGTTGGGTCACTACGTTTTATGGTTGGGTCACTACGATTTCTGGTTAGGTCACTACGTTTTATTGTGTGGTCACCACTTTTTATTGCTGGGTCACCACTTTTATTGCTGAGTCACCACTTTTATTGTTGGGTCACAACTTTTTATGGTTGGGTCACTACGTTTTATGGTTGAGTCACCACATTTTTTGGTTGGGTCACTACGTTTTATTGCTTGGTCACTACGTTTTATGGTTAGGTAACTACGTTTTATTGTTGGGTCACCACTTTCTATGGTTTGGTCAATACGTTTTATTGTTGGGTCACAACGTTTTATTGCTGGGTCACCACTTTTTATTGTTGGGTCACGATTTTATTGTTGGGTCACCACTTTTTATTGTTGGGTCACCACTTTTTTGGTTGGGTCACTACGTTTTATTTCTGGGTCACCACTTTTTTGGTTGGGTCACCACTTTATTGTTGGGTCACCACTTTTTATTGTTGGGTCACTACGTTTTAATGTTGGGTCACCACGTTTTATTACTGGGTCACTACGTTTTATTGTTGGGTCACTACGTTTTATCGTTGGGTCACCACTTTTTATTGCTGGGTCACCACTTTTTATTGTTGGTCACTACGTTTTAATGTTGGGTCACTACGTTTTATGGTTGGGTCACTACGTTTTATGGTTGGGTCACTACGATTTATGGTTAGGTCACTATGTTTTATTGTTGGGTCACCACTTTTTGTTGTTGGGTCACCACATTTTTTGGTTGGGTCACTACGTTTTATTGTTTGGTCACTACGTTTTATGGTTAGGTCACTACGTTTCATTGTTGGGTCACCACTTTTTATGGTTTAATCACTATGTTTTATCGTTGGGTCACACCTTATTATTGCTGGGTCACCACTTTTTATGGTTTGGTCACTACGTTTTATGATTGGGTCACTACGTTTTATTTTTGGGTCACCACTTTTTATTGTTGGGTCACTACGTTTTAATGTTGGGTCACCACGTTTAATTGCTGGGTAACTACGTTTTATTGTTAGGTCACCACTTTTTATGGTTGACTCACTACGTTTTATGGTTGGGTCACTACGTTTTATTGCTGGCTCACCACTTTTTATTGTTGGGTCACGATTTTATTGTTGGGTCACCACATTTTTATTGTTGGGTCACCACATTTTTTGGTTGGGTCACTACGTTTTATTGTTGGGTCACTATGTTTTATTGTTGGGTCACTACGTTTTATGGTTAGGTTTTATAGTTGGGTCACTACTTTTTATGGTTTAATCACTATGTTTTATCGTTGGGTCACCACTTTTTATGGTTTAATCACTGTTTTATCGTTGGGTCACCACTTTTTATTGCTGGGTCACCACTTTTTATTGTTGGTCACTACGTTTTAATGTTGGGTCACTACGTTTTATTGTTGGGTCACTACGATTTATGGTTAGGTCACTACGTTTTATTGTTGGGTCACCACTTTTTATTGTTGGGTCACCACTTTTTATGGTTTAATCACTGTTTTATCGTTGGGTCACCACTTTTTATTGCTGGGTCACCACTTTTTATTGTTGGTCACTACGTTTTAATGTTGGGTCACTACGTTTTATTGTTGGGTCACTACGATTTATGGTTAGGTCATTACGTTTTATTGTTGGGTCACCACTTTTTATTGTTGGGTCACCACTTTTTATATTTAATCACTATGTTTTATCGTTGGGTCACCACTTATTATTGCTGGGTCACCACTTTTATTGTTGGGTCACCACATTTTTTGGTTGGGTCCTACGTTTCATTGTTGGGTCACCACATTTTTTGGTTGGGTCACTACGTTTTATTGTTTGGTCACTACGTTTTATGGTTAGGTCACTACGTTTTATTGTTGGGTCACCACTTTTTATGGTTTAATCACTATGTTTTATCGTTTGGTCACCACTTTTTATTGCTGGGTCACCACTTTTTATGGTTGGGTCACTACGTTTTATGGTTGGGTCACTACGTTTTATTGTTGAGTCACCACATTTTATTGTTGGGTCACTACGTTTTAATGTTGGGTCACCACGTTTTATTGCTGGGTAACTACGTTTTATTGTTAGGTCACCACTTTTTATGGTTGGGTCACTACGTTTTATGTTTGTGTCACTACGTTTTATTGCTGGCTCACCACTTTTTATTGTTGGGTCACCACATTTTTATTGTTGGGTCACCACATTTTTTGGTTGGGTCACTACGTTTTATTGTTGGGTCACTACGTTTTATTGTTGGGTCACTACGTTTTATAGTTGGGTCACTACTTTTTATGGTTTAATCACTATGTTTTATCGTTGGGTCACCACTTTTTATGGTTTAATCACAGTTTTATCGTTGGGTCACCACTTTTTATTGCTGGGTCACCACTTTTTATTGTTGGTCACTACGTTTTAATGTTGGGTCACTACGTTTTATTGTTGGGTCACTACGATTTATGGTTAGGTCACTACGTTTTATTGTTGGGTCACCACTTTTTATTGTTCGGTCACCACTTTTTATGGTTTAATCACTATGTTTTATCGTTGGGTCACCACTTATTATTGCTGGGTCACCACTTTTATTGTTGGGTCACCACATTTTTTGGTTGGGTCCTACGTTTCATTGTTGGGTCACCACATTTTTTGGTTGGGTCACTACGTTTTATTGTTTGGTCACTACGTTTTATGGTTAGGTCACTACGTTTTATTGTTGGGTCACCACTTTTTATGGTTTAATCACTATGTTTTATCGTTGGGTCACCACTTTTTATTGCTGGGTCACCACTTTTTGTTGTTGGGTCACTACGTTTTATCGTTGGGTCACCACTTTTTATTGTTGGGTCACCACTTTTTATTGTTGGGTCACCACGTTTTATTGCTGGGTAACTACGTTTTATTGTAAGGTCACCACTTTTTATGGTTGGGTCAATACGTTTTATTGCTTGCTCACCACTTTTTATTGTTGGGTCACGATTTTATTGTTGGGTCACCAAATTTTTTGGTTGGGTCACTACGTTTTATTGTTGGGACACTACGTTTTATTGTTGGGTCACTACGTTTTATGGTTAGGTCACTACGTTTTATAGTTGGGTCACCACTTTTTATGGTTTAATCACTATGTTTTATCGTTGGGTCACCACTTTTTATGGTTTAATCACTGTTTTATCGTTGGGTCACCACTTTTTATTGCTGGGTCACCACTTTTTATTGTTGGTCACTACGTTTTAATGTTTGGTCACTACGTTTTATTGTTGGGTCACTACGATTTATGGTTAGGTCACTACGTTTTATTGTTGGGTCACCACTTTTTATGGTTTAATCACTATGTTTTATCGTTGGGTCACCACTTATTATTGCTGGGTCACCACTTTTATTGTTGGGTAACCACATTTTTTGGTTGGGTCCTACGTTTCATTGTTGGGTCACCACATTTTTTGGTTGGGTCACTACGTTTTATTGTTGGGTCACTATGTTTTATTGTTGGCTCACTACGTTTTATGGTTAGGTCACTACGTTTTATCGTTGGGTAACCACTTTTTATGGTTAAATCACTGTTTTATCGTTGGGTCACCACTTTTTATTGCTGGGTCACCACTTTTTATTGTTGGTCACTACGTTTTAATGTTGGGTAACCACTTTTTATAGTTGGGTCACTACATTTTATTGTTAGGTCACCACTTTTTATGGTTGGGTCACTACGTTTTATGGTTGGGTCACTACGTTTTATTGTTGGGTCACTACTATATATGGTTAGGTCACTATGTTTTATTGTTGGGTCACTACGTTTTATGGTTAGGTCACTACTTTTTATGGTTTAATCACTATGTTTTATTGTTGGTCACCACTTTTTATGGTTGGGTCACCACATTTTTTGGTTGGGTCACTACGTTTTATTGTTTGGTCACTACGTTTTATGGTTAGGTCACTACGTTTTATTGTTGGGTCACCACTTTTTATGGTTGGGTCACTACGTTCTATTGTTGGGTCACTACGTTTTATTGCTGGGTCACCACTTTTTTGGTTGGGTCACCACTTTATTGTTGGGTCACCACTTTTTATTGTTGGGTCACTACGTTTTAATGTTGGGTCACCACGTTTTATTACTGGGTCACTACGTTTTATTGTTGGGTCACTACGTTTTATGGTTGGGTCACTACGATTTATGGTTAGGTCACTATGTTTTATTGTTCGGTCACCACTTTTTATTGTTGGGTCACCACATTTTTTGGTTGGGTCACTACGTTTTATTGTTTGGTAACTACGTTTTATGGTTAGGTCACTACGTTTTATTGTTGGGTCACCACTTTTTATGGTTTAATCACTGTTTTATCGTTGGGTCACCACTTTTTATTGCTGGGTCACCACTTTTTATGGTTGGGTCACTACGTTTTATTGTTGGGTCACTACGTTTTATTGTTGGGTCACTACGTTTTATTGTTGGGTCACCACTTTTTATTGTTGGGTCACTACGTTTTAATGTTGGGTCACCACGTTTTATTGCTGGGTAACTACGTTTTTTTGTTAGGTCACCACTTTTTATGGTTGGGTCACTACGTTTTATGGTTGGGTCACTACGTTTTATGGTTTAATCACTATGTTTTATCGTTGGGTCACCACTTATTATTGCTGGGTCACAACTTTTATTGTTGGGTCACCACATTTTTTGGTTGAGTCCTATGTTTCATTGTTGGGTCACCATATTTTTTGGTTAGGTCACTACGTTTTATTGTTTGGTCACTACGTTTTATTGTTAGGTCACGATTTTATTGTTGGGTCACCACTTTTTATTGCTGGGTCACTACGTTTTATTGTTAGGTCACCACTTTTTATGGTTGGGTCACTACGTTTTATTGTTGGGTCACTACGTTTTACTGTTGGGTCACCACGATTTATGGTTGGGTCACTACGTTTTATTGTTGGGTCAACACTTTTATTGTTAGTCACCACTTTTTATGGTTGTGTCACCACTTTTTCTTGCTGGGTCCCTACGTTTTATTGTTGGGTAACCACTTTTTATTGCTGGGTCACTACGTTTCATTGTACCGTCACTACGATTTATGGTCCGGTCACTACGTTTTATTGCTGACTCACCACTTTTTATTGTTGGGTCACGATTTTATTGTTGGGTCACCACATTTTTATTGTTGGGTCACAACATTTTTTGGTTGGGTCACTACGTTTTATTGTTGGGTCACTACGTTTTATGGTTAGGTCACTACGTTTTATAGTTGGGTCACTACTTTTTATGGTTTAATCACTATGTTTTATCGTTGGGTCACCACTTTTTATGGTTTAATCACAGTTTTATCGTTGGGTCACAACTTTTTATTGCTGGGTCACCACTTTTTATTGTTGGTCACTACGTTTTAATGTTGGGTCACTACGTTTTATTGTTGGGTCACTACGATTTATGGTTAGGTCACTACGTTTTATTGTTGGGTCACCACTTTTTATTGTTCGGTCACCACTTTTTATGGTTTAATCACTATGTTTTATCGTTGGGTCACCACTTATTATTGCTGGGTCACCACTTTTATTGTTGGGTCACCACATTTTTTGGTTGGGTCCTACGTTTCATTGTTGGGTCACCACATTTTTTGGTTGGGTCACTACGTTTTATTGTTTGGTTACTACGTTTTATGGTTAGGTCACTACGTTTTATTGTTGGGTCACCACTTTTTATGGTTTAATTACTATGTTTTATCGTTGGGTCACCACTTTTTATTGCTGGGTCACCACATTTTATGGTTGGGTCACCACTTTTTATGGTTGGGTCACTACGTTTTATTGTTGGGTCACCACTTTTTATTGTTGGGTCACTACGTTTTAATGTTGGGTCACCACGTTTTATTGCTGGGTAACTACGTTTTTTTGTTAGGTCACCACTTTTTATGGTTGGGTCACTACGTTTTATGGTTTGGTCACTACGTTTTATTGCTGGCTCACCACTTTTTATTGTTGGGTCACGATTTTATTGTTGGGTCACCACATTTTTTGGTTGGGTCACTACGTTTTATTGTTGGGACACTACGTTTTATTGTTGGGTCACTACGTTTTATGGTTAGGTCACTACGTTTTATAGTTGGGTCACCACTTTTTATGGTTTAATCACTATGTTTTATCGTTGGGTCACCACTTTTTATGGTTTAATCACTGTTTTATCGTTGGGTCACCACTTTTTATTGCTGGGTCACCACTTTTTATTGTTGGTCACTACGTTTTAATGTTTGGTCATTACGTTTTATTGTTGGGTCACTACGATTTATGGTTAGGTCACTACGTTTTATTGTTGGGTCACCACTTTTTATGGTTTAATCACTATGTTTTATCGTTGGGTCACCACTTATTATTGCTGGGTCACCACTTTTATTGTTGGGTAACCACATTTTTTGGTTGGGTCCTACGTTTCATTGTTGGGTCACCACATTTTTTGGTTGGGTCACTACGTTTTATTGTTTGGTCACTACGTTTTATGGTTAGGTCACTACGTTGTATTGTTGGGTCACCACTTTTTATTGCTGGGTCACCACTTTTTATTGTTGGGTCACGATTTTATTGTTGGGTCACCACATTTTTATTGTTGGGTCACCACATTTTTTGGTTGGGTCACTACGTTTTATTGTTGGGTCACTATGTTTTATTGTTGGGTCACTACGTTTTATGGTTAGGTCACTACGTTTTATAGTTGGGTCACTACTTTTTATGGTTTAATCACTATGTTTTATCGTTAGGTCACATCTTTTTAGGGTTTAATCACTGTTTTATCGTTGGGTCACCACTTTTTATTGCTGGGTCACCACTTTTTATTGTTGGTCACTACGTTTTAATGTTGGGTAACCACTTTTTATAGTTGGGTCACTACGTTTTATTGTTAGGTCACCACTTTTTATGGTTGGGTCACTACGTTTTATGGTTGGGTCACTACGTTTTATTGTTGGGTCACTACTATATATGGTTAGGTCACTATGTTTTATTGTTGGGTAACTACGTTTTATGGTTAGGTCACTACTTTTTATGGTTTAATCACTATGTTTTATTGTTGGTCACCACTTTTTATGGTTGGGTCACCACATTTTTTGGTTGGGTCACTACGTTTTATTGTTTGGTCATTACGTTTTATGGTTAGGTCACTACGTTTTATTGTTGGGTCACCACTTTTTATGGTTGGGTCACTACGTTCTATTGTTGGGTCACTACGTTTTATTGCTGGGTCACGATATTATTGTTGGGTCACCACTTTTTATTGTTGGGTCACTACGTTTTATTGCTGGGTCACCACTTTTTTGGTTGGGTCACCACTTTATTGTTGGGTCACCACTTTTTATTGTTGGGTCACTACGTTTTAATGTTGGGTTACCACGTTTTATTACTGGGTCACTACGTTTTATTGTTGGGTCACTACGATTTATGGTTGGGTCACTACGTTTTATTGTTGGGTCAACACTTTTATTGTTAGTCACCACTTTTTATGGTTGTGTCACCACTTTTTCTTGCTGGGTCCCTACGTTTTATTGTTGGGTAACCACTTTTTATTGCTGGGTCACTACGTTTCATTGTACCGTCACTACGATTTATGGTCCGGTCACTACGTTTTATTGCTGACTCACCACTTTTTATTGTTGGGTCACGATTTTATTGTTGGGTCACCACATTTTTATTGTTGGGTCACAACATTTTTTGGTTGGGTCACTACGTTTTATTGTTGGGTCACTACGTTTTATGGTTAGGTCACTACGTTTTATAGTTGGGTCACTACTTTTTATGGTTTAATCACTATGTTTTATCGTTGGGTCACCACTTTTTATGGTTTAATCACAGTTTTATCGTTGGGTCACAACTTTTTATTGCTGGGTCACCACTTTTTATTGTTGGTCACTACGTTTTAATGTTGGGTCACTACGTTTTATTGTTGGGTCACTACGATTTATGGTTAGGTCACTACGTTTTATTGTTGGGTCACCACTTTTTATTGTTCGGTCACCACTTTTTATGGTTTAATCACTATGTTTTATCGTTGGGTCACCACTTATTATTGCTGGGTCACCACTTTTATTGTTGGGTCACCACATTTTTTGGTTGGGTCCTACGTTTCATAGTTGGGTCACCACATTTTTTGGTTGGGTCACTACGTTTTATTGTTTGGTAACTACGTTTTATGGTTAGGTCACTACGTTTTATTGTTGGGTCACCACTTTTTATGGTTTAATTACTATGTTTTATCGTTGGGTCACCACTTTTTATTGCTGGGTCACCACATTTTATGGTTGGGTCACCACTTTTTATGGTTGGGTCACTACGTTTTATTGTTGGGTCACCACTTTTTATTGTTGGGTCACTACGTTTTAATGTTGGGTCACCACGTTTTATTGCTGGGTAACTACGTTTTTTTGTTAGGTCACCACTTTTTATGGTTGGTCACTACGTTTTATGGTTTGGTCACTACGTTTTATTGCTGGCTCACCACTTTTTATTGTTGGGTCACGATTTTATTGTTGGGTCACCACATTTTTTGGTTGGGTCACTACGTTTTATTGTTGGGACACTACGTTTTATTGTTGGGTCACTACGTTTTATGGTTAGGTCACTACGTTTTATAGTTGGGTCACCACTTTTTATGGTTTAATCACTATGTTTTATCGTTGGGTCACCACTTTTTATGGTTTAATCACTGTTTTATCGTTGGGTCACCACTTTTTATTGCTGGGTCACCACTTTTTATTGTTGGTCACTACGTTTTAATGTTTGGTCATTACGTTTTATTGTTGGGTCACTACGATTTATGGTTAGGTCACTACGTTTTATTGTTGGGTCACCACTTTTTATGGTTTAATCACTATGTTTTATCGTTGGGTCACCACTTATTATTGCTGGGTCACCACTTTTATTGTTGGGTAACCACATTTTTTGGTTGGGTCCTACGTTTCATTGTTGGGTCACCACATTTTTTGGTTGGGTCACTACGTTTTATTGTTTGGTCACTACGTTTTATGGTTAGGTCACTACGTTGTATTGTTTGGTCACCACTTTTTATTGCTGGGTCACCACTTTTTATTGTTGGGTCACGATTTTATTGTTGGGTCACCACATTTTTATTGTTGGGTCACCACATTTTTTGGTTGGGTCACTACGTTTTATTGTTGGGTCACTATGTTTTATTGTTGGGTCACTACGTTTTATGGTTAGGTCACTACGTTTTATAGTTGGGTCACTACTTTTTATGGTTTAATCACTATGTTTTATCGTTAGGTCACATCTTTTTAGGGTTTAATCACTGTTTTATAGTTGGGTCACCACTTTTTATTGCTGGGTCACCACTTTTTATTGTTGGTCACTACGTTTTAATGTTGGGTAACCACTTTTTATAGTTGGGTCACTACGTTTTATTGTTAGGTCACCACTTTTTATGGTTGGGTCACTACGTTTTATGGTTGGGTCACTACGTTTTATTGTTGGGTCACTACTATATATGGTACGGTCACTATGTTTTATTGTTGGGTAACTACGTTTTATGGTTAGGTCACTACTTTTTATGGTTTAATCACTATGTTTTATTGTTGGTCACCACTTTTTATGGTTGGGTCACCACATTTTTTGGTTGGGTCACTACGTTTTATTGTTTGGTCATTACGTTTTATGGTTGGGTCACCACTTTTTATGGTTGGGTCACTACGTTCTATTGTTGGGTCACTACGTTTTATTGCTGGGTCACGATATTATTGTTGGGTCACCACTTTTTATTGTTGGGTCACTACGTTTTATTGCTGGGTCACCACTTTTTGGGTTGGGTCACCACTTTATTGTTGGGTCACCACTTTTTATTGTTGGGTCACTACGTTTTATGGTTGGGTTACCACGTTTTATTACTGGGTCACTACGTTTTATTGTTGGGTCACTACGTTTTATGGTTGGGTCTCTACGATTTATGGTTAGGTCACTATGTTTTATTGTTGGATCACCACTTTTTATTGTTGGGTCACCACATTTTTTGGTTGGGTCACTACGTTTTATTGTTGGGTCACTACGTTTTAATGTTGGGTCACCACGTTTTATTGCTGGGTAACTACGTTTTATTGTTAGGTCACCACTTTTTATGGTTGGGTCACTACGTTTTATGGTTGGGTCACTACGTTTTATTGCTGGCTCACCACTTTTTATTGTTGGGTCACGATTTTATTGTTGGGTCACCACATTTTTATTGTTGGGTCACAACATTTTTTGGTTGAGTCACTACGTTTTATTGTTGGGTCACTATGTTTTATTGTTGGGTCACTATGTTTTATTGTTGGGTCACTACGTTTTATGGTTAGGTCACTACGTTTTATAGTTGGGTCACTACTTTTTATGGTTTAATCACTGTTTTATCGTTGGGTCACCACTTTTTATGGTTTAATCACTGTTTTATCGTTGGGTCACCACTTTTTATTGCTGGGTCACCACCTTTTATTGTCACTACGTTTTAATGTTGGGTCACTACGTTTTATTGTTGGGTCACTACGATTTATGGTTAGGTCACTACGTTTTATTGTTGGGTCACCACTTTTTATTGTTCGGTCACCACTTTTTATGGTTTAATCACTATGTTTTATCGTTGGGTCACCACTTATTATTGCTGGGACACCACTTTTATTGTTGGGTCACAACATTTTTTGGTTGGGTCTTACGTTTCATTGTTGGGTCACCACATTTTTTGGTTGGGGCACTACGTTTTATTGTTTGGTCACTACGTTTTATGGTTAGGTCACTACGTTTTATTGTTGGGTCACCACTTTTTATGGTTTAATCACTATGTTTTATCGTTAGGTCACCACTTTTTATTGCTGGGTCACCACTTTTTATTGCTGGGTCACCACTTTTTATGGTTGGGTCACTACGTTTTAATGTTGGGTCACTACGTTTTATTGTTGGGTCACTACGATTTATGGTTAGGTCACTACGTTTTATTGTTGGGTCACCACTTTTTATTGTTCGGTCACCACTTTTTATGGTTTAATCACTATGTTTTATCGTTGGGTCACCACTTTTTATTGTTGGGTCACCACTTTTTATTGTTGGGTCACTACGTTTTAATGTTGGGTCACCACGTTTTATTGCTGGGTAACTACGTTTTATTGTTAGGTCACCACTTTTTATGGTTGGGTCACTACGTTTTATGGTTGGGTCACAACGTTTTATTGCTGGCTCACCACTTTTTATTGTTGGGTCACGATTTTATTGTTGGGTCACCACATTTTTATTGTTGGGTCACAACATTTTTTGGTTGGGTCACTACGTTTTATTGTTGGGTCACTACGTTTTATTGTTGGGTCACTACGTTTTATGGTTAGGTCACTACGTTTTATAGTTGGGTCACCACTTTTTATGGTTTAATCACTGTTTTATCGTTGGGTCACCACTTTTTATGGTTTAATCACTGTTTTATCGTTGGGTCACCACTTTTTATTGCTGGGTCACCACTTTTTATTGTTGGTCACTACGTTTTAATGTTGGGTAACTACGTTTTATTGTTGGGTCACTACGATTCATGGTTAGGTCACTACGTTTTATTGTTGGGTCACCACTTTTTATTGTCGGGTCACTACTTTTCATGGTTTAATCACTATGTTTTATCGTTGGGTCACCACTTATTATTGCTGGGTCACCACTTTTATTGTTGGGTCACCACATTTTTTGGTTGGGTCTTACGTTTCATTGTTGGGTCACCACATTTTTTGGTTGGGGCACTACGTTTTATTGTTTGGTCACTACGTTTTATGGTTAGGTCACTACGTTTTATTGTTGGGTCACCACTTTTTATGGTTTAATCACTATGTTTTATCGTTAGGTCACCACTTTTTATTGCTGGGTCACCACTTTTTATTGCTGGGTCACCACTTTTTATGGTTGGGTCACTACGTTTTATCGTTGGGTCACCACTTTTTATTGTTGGGTCACCACTTTTTATTGTTGGGTCACTACGTTTTAATGTTGGGTCACCACGTTTTATTGCTGGGTAACTACGTTTTATTGTTAGGTCACCACTTTTTATGGTTGGGTCACTACGTTTTATGGTTGGGTCACTACGTTTTATTGCTGGCTCACCACTTTTTATTGTTGGGTCACGATTTTATTGTTGGGTCACCACATTTTTTGGTTGGATCACTACGTTTTATTGTTGGGTCACTGTTTTATTGTTGGGTCACTACGTTTTATGGTTAGGTCACTACGTTTTATAGTTGGGTCACTACTTTTTATGGTTTAATCACTATGTTTTATCGTTGGGTCACCACTTTTTATGGTTTTATCACTGTTTTATCGTTGGCTCACCACTTTTTATTGCTGGGTCACCACTTTTTATTGTTGGTCACTACGTTTTAATGTTGGGTCACTACGTTTTATTGTTGGGTCACTACGATTTATGGTTATGTCACTACGTTTTATTGTTGGGTCACCACTTTTTATTGTTGGGTCACCACTTTTTATGGTTTAATCACTATGTTTTATCGTTGGGTCACCACTTATTATTGCTTGGTCACCACATTTTTTGGTTGGGTCCTACGTTTTATTGTTGGGTCACTACATTTTTTGGTTGGGTCACTACGTTTTATTGTTTGGTCACTACGTTTTATGGTTAGGTCACTACGTTGTATTGTTGGGTCACCACTTTTTATTGCTGGGTCACCACTTTTTAGTGTTAGGTCACGACTTTATTGTTGGGTCACCACTTTTTATTGCTGGGTCACTACGTTTTATTGTTAGGTCACCACTTTTTATGGTTGGGTCACTACGTTTTATTGTTGGTCACTACGTTTTATTGTTGGGTCACCACGATTTATGGTTGGGTCACTAGTTTTTATTGTTGGGTCACCACTTTTTATGGTTGTGTCACCACTTTTTCTTGCTGAGTCCCTACGTTTTATTTGTTGGGTAACTACTTTTTATTGCTGGATCACTACGTTTCATTGTTAGGTCACTACGATTTATGGTCCGGTCACCACTTTTTATGGTTGGGTCACCACTTTTTATGGTTGGGTCACCACTTTTTATGGTTGGGTCACTACATTTTATTGTTTTGGTCACTACGTTTTATGGTTAGGTCACTACGTTGTATTATTGGGTTACCACTTTTTATAGTTGGGTCACTACGTTTTATTGTAAGGTCACCACTTTTTATAGTTGGGTCACTACGTTTTATGGTTGGGTCACTACGTTTTATTGTTGGGTCACTACTTTTTTGGTTGGGTCACCACTTTATTGTTGGGTCACTACGTTTTATTGCTGGATCACCACTTTTTATGGTTCGGTCACCACGTTTTATGGTTAGGTCAGTACGTTTTATGGTTGGGTCACTTCGTTTTATTTTTGGGTCACCACATTTTTTGGTTGGGTCACTACGTTTCATTGTTGGGTCACTAAGTTTTATGGTTAGGTCACTACGTTTTATTGTTGGGTCACCACTTTTTATGGTTTAATCACTATGTTTTATCGTTGGGTCACCACTTTTTATTGCTGGGTCACCACGTTTTATGGTTAAGTCACTACGTTTTATTGTTGGGTCACCACTTTTTTTGGTTGGGTCATTACGTTTTATTATTGGGTCACTACGTTTTAATGTTGAGTCACCACGTTTTATTGCTGGGTCACCACTTTTTATAGTTGGGTCACTACGTTTTATTTCTGGGTCACCACTTTTTATTGTTGGGTCACGATTTTATCGTTGGGTCACCATTTTTTATTGTTAGGTCACTACGTTTTAATGTTGGGTCACCACGTTTTATTGCTGGGTCACTACGTTTTATGGTTGGTCACTACGTTTTATTGTTGGGTCACTACGATTTATGGTTAGGTCACTACGTTTTATTGTTGGGTCACCACTTTTATTGTTAGTCACCACTTTTTATGGTTGGGTCACCACTTTTTCTTGCTGGGTCACTACGTTTAATTGTTGGGTAACCACTTTTTATTGCTGGGTCACTACGTTTCATTGTTAGGTCACTACGATTTATGGTTAGGTCACTACGTTTTATTGTTGGGTCACCACTTTTTATGGTTGGGTCACTACGTTTTATTGTTGGGTCACCACTTTTTATGGTTGGGTCACTACGTTTTATTGTTTGGTCACTACGTTTTATGGTTAGGTCACTACGTTGTATTGTTGGGTCACCACTTTTTATTGCTGGGTCACCACTTTTTATGGTTGGGTCACTACGTTTTATGGTTAAGTCACTACGTTTTATTGTTGAGTCACCACTTTTTTTGGTTGGGTCATTACGTTTTATTGTTGGGTGACTACGTTTTAATGTTGGGTCACCACGTTTTATTGCTGGGTCACTACGTTTTATTGTAAGGTCACCACTTTTTATTGCTGGGTCACCACTTTTATTGTTAGTCACCACTTTTTATGGTTGGGTCACCACATTTTATGGTTGGGTCACTACGTTTTATTGTTGGGTCACTACATTTTATTGTTTGGTCACTACGTTTTATGGTTAGGTCACTACGTTGTATTATTGGGTTACCACTTTTTATAGTTGGGTCACTACGTTTTATTGTAAGGTCACCACTTTTTATAGTTGGGTCACTACGTTTTATGGTTGGGTCACTACGTTTTATTGTTGGGTCACTACTTTTTTGGTTGGGTCACCGTTTTATTGCTGGATCACCACTTTTTATGGTTCGGTCACCACGTTTTATGGTTAGGTCAGTACGTTTTATGGTTGGGTCACTTCGTTTTATTTTTGGGTCACCACATTTTTTGGTTGGGTCACTACGTTTTAATGTTGGGTCACCACGGTTTATTGCTGGGTCACTACGTTTTATTGTAAGGTCACCACTTTTTATTGCTGGGTCACCACTTTTATTGTTAGTCACCACTTTTTATGGTTAGGTCACCACATTTTATGGTTGGGTCACTACGTTTTATGGTTAAGTCACTACGTTTTATTGTTGGGTCACCACTTATTATTGTTGGGTCACTACGTTTTAATGTTGGGTCACTACGTTTTAATGTTGGGTCACTACGTTTTATTGTTGGGTCACCACTTTTTATGGTTGGCTCACTACGTTTTATTGTTGGTCACTACGATTTATGGTTAGGTCACTACGTTTTATTGTTGGGTCACTACGTTTTATGGTTAGGTCACAACTTTTTATGGTTTAATCACTATGTTTTATCGTTGGGTCACCACTTTTTATTGCTGGGTCACCACTTTTATTGTTGGGTCCCCACTTTTTATGGTTGGGTCACTACGTTCTATTGTTGGGTCACTACGTTTTATTGTTGGGTCACTACGTTTTATTGCTGGGTCACCACTTTTTATTGTTGGTCACGATTTTATTGTTGGGTCACCACTTTTTATTGCTGGGTCACTACGTTTTATTGTTAGGTCACCACTTTTTATGGTTGGGTCACTACGTTTTATTGTTGGTCACTACGTTTTACTGTTGGGTCACCACGATTTATGGTTGGGTCACTAGTTTTTATTGTTGGGTCACCACTTTTTATGGTTGTGTCACCACTTTTTCTTGCTGGGTCCCTACGTTTTATTTGTTGGGTAACCACTTTTTATTGCTGGATCACTACGTTTCATTGTTAGGTCACTACGATTTATGGTCCGGTCACCACTTTTTATGGTTGGGTCACCACTTTTTATGGTTGGGTCACTACATTTTATTGTTTGGTCACTACGTTTTATGGTTAGGTCACTACGTTGTATTATTGGGTTACCACTTTTTATAGTTGGGTCACTACGTTTTATTGTAAGGTCACCACTTTTTATAGTTGGGTCACTACGTTTTATGGTTGGGTCACTACGTTTTATTGTTGGGTCACTACTTTTTTGGTTGGGTCACCACTTTATTGTTGGGTCACTACGTTTTATTGCTGGATCACCACTTTTTATGGTTCGGTCACCACGTTTTATGGTTAGGTCAGTACGTTTTATGGTTGGGTCACTTCGTTTTATTTTTGGGTCACCACATTTTTTGGTTGGGTCACTACGTTTTATTGTTGGGTCACTAAGTTTTATGGTTAGGTCACTACGTTTTATTGTTGGGTCACCACTTTTTATGGTTTAATCACTATGTTTTATCGTTGGGTCACCACTTTTTATTGCTGGGTCACCACGTTTTATGGTTAAGTCACTACGTTTTATTGTTGGGTCACCACTTTTTTTGGTTGGGTCATTACGTTTTATTATTGGGTCACTACGTTTTAATGTTGAGTCACCACGTTTTATTGCTGGGTCACCACTTTTTATAGTTGGGTCACTACGTTTTATTTCTGGGTCACCACTTTTTATTGTTGGGTCACGATTTTATCGTTGGGTCACCATTTTTTATTGTTAGGTCACTACGTTTTAATGTTGGGTCACCACGTTTTATTGCTGGGTTACTACGTTTTATGGTTGGGTTACTACGTTTTATTGTTGGGTCACTACGATTTATGGTTAGGTCACTACGTTTTATTGTTGGGTCACCACTTTTATTGTTAGTCACCACTTTTTATGGTTGGGTCACCACTTTTTCTTGCTGGGTCACTACGTTTAATTGTTGGGTAACCACTTTTTATTGCTGGGTCACTACGTTTCATTGTTAGGTCACTACGATTTATGGTTAGGTCACTACGTTTTATTGTTGGGTCACCACTTTTTATGGTTGGGTCACTACGTTTTATTGTTGGGTCACCACTTTTTATGGTTGGGTCACTACGTTTTATTGTTTGGTCACTACGTTTTATGGTTAGGTCACTACGTTGTATTGTTGGGTCACCACTTTTTATTGCTGGGTCACCACTTTTTATGGTTGGGTCACTACGTTTTATGGTTAAGTCACTACGTTTTATTGTTGAGTCACCACTTTTTTTGGTTGGGTCATTACGTTTTATTGTTGGGTGCCTACGTTTTAATGTTGGGTCACCACGTTTTATTGCTGGGTCACTACGTTTTATTGTAAGGTCACCACTTTTTATTGCTGGGTCACCACTTTTATTGTTAGTCACCACTTTTTATGGTTGGGTCACCACATTTTATGGTTGGGTCACTACGTTTTATTGTTGGGTCACCACTTTTTATTGTTGGGTCACTACGTTTTAATGTTGGGTCACTACGTTTTAATGTTGGGTCACCACTTTTTATGGTTGGCTCACTACGTTTTATTGTTGCTCACTACGATTTATGGTTAGGTCACTACGTTTTATTGTTGGGTCACTACGTTTTATGGTTAGGTCACAACTTTTTATGGTTTAATCACTATGTTTTATCGTTGGGTCACCACTTTTTATTGCTGGGTCACCACTTTTATTGTTGGGTCCCCACTTTTTATGGTTGGGTCACTACGTTCTATTGTTGGGTCACTACGTCTTATTGCTGGGTCACCACTTTTTATTGTTGGTCACGATTTTATTGTTGGGTCACCACTTTTTATTGCTGGGTCACTACGTTTTATTGTTAGGTCACCACTTTTTATGGTTGGGTCACTACGTTTTATTGTTGGTCACTACGTTTTACTGTTGGGTCACCACGATTTATGGTTGGGTCACTAGTTTTTATTGTTGGGTCACCACTTTTATTGTTAGTCACCACTTTTTATGGTTGTGTCACCACTTTTTCTTGCTGGGTCCCTACGTTTTATTTGTTGGGTAACCACTTTTTATTGCTGGATCACTACGTTTCATTGTTAGGTCACTACGATTTATGGTCCGGTCACCACTTTTTATGGTTGGGTCACCACTTTTTATGGTTGGGTCACTACATTTTATTGTTTGGTCACTACGTTTTATGGTTAGGTCACTACGTTGTATTATTGGGTTACCACTTTTTATAGTTGGGTCACTACGTTTTATTGTAAGGTCACCACTTTTTATAGTTGGGTCACTACGTTTTATGGTTGGGTCACTACGTTTTATTGTTGGGTCACTACTTTTTTGGTTGGGTCACCGTTTTATTGCTGGATCACCACTTTTTATGGTTCGGTCACCACGTTTTATGGTTAGATCAGTACGTTTTATGGTTGGGTCACTTCGTTTTATTTTTGGGTCACCACATTTTTTGGTTGGGTCACTACGTTTTATTGTTGGGTCACTAAGTTTTATGGTTAGGTCACTACGTTTTATTGTTGGGTCACCACTTTTTATGGTTTAATCACTATGTTTTATCGTTGGGTCACCACTTTTTATTGCTGGGTCACCACGTTTTATGGTTAAGTCACTACGTTTTATTGTTGGGTCACCACTTTTTTTGGTTGGGTCATTACGTTTTATTATTGGGTCACTACGTTTTATCGTTGGGTCACCACTTTTTTTGGTTGGGTCATTACGTTTTATTGTTTGGTGACTACGTTTTAATGTTGGGTCACCACGGTTTATTGCTGGGTCACTACGTTTTATTGTAAGGTCACCACTTTTTATTGCTGGGTCACCACTTTTATTGTTAGTCACCACTTTTTATGGTTAGGTCACCACATTTTATGGTTGGGTCACTACGTTTTATGGTTAAGTCACTACGTTTTATTGTTGGGTCACCACTTATTATTGTTGGGTCACTACGTTTTAATGTTGGGTCACTACGTTTTAATGTTGGGTCACTACGTTTTATTGTTGGGTCACCACTTTTTATGGTTGGCTCACTACGTTTTATTGTTGGTCACTACGATTTATGGTTAGGTCACTACGTTTTATTGTTGGGTCACTACGTTTTATGGTTAGGTCACAACTTTTTATGGTTTAATCACTATGTTTTATCGTTGGGTCACCACTTTTTATTGCTGGGTCACCACTTTTATTGTTGGGTCCCCACTTTTTATGGTTGGGTCACTACGTTCTATTGTTGGGTCACTACGTTTTATTGTTGGGTCACTACGTTTTATTGCTGGGTCACCACTTTTTATTGTTGGTCACGATTTTATTGTTGGGTCACCACTTTTTATTGCTGGGTCACTACGTTTTATTGTTAGGTCACCACTTTTTATGGTTGGGTCACTACGTTTTATTGTTGGTCACTACGTTTTACTGTTGGGTCACCACGATTTATGGTTGGGTCACTAGTTTTTATTGTTGGGTCACCACTTTTTATGGTTGTGTCACCACTTTTTCTTGCTGGGTCCCTACGTTTTATTTGTTGGGTAACCACTTTTTATTGCTGGATCACTACGTTTCATTGTTAGGTCACTACGATTTATGGTCCGGTCACCACTTTTTATGGTTGGGTCACCACTTTTTATGGTTTGGTCACTACGTTTTATGGTTAGGTCACTACGTTGTATTATTGGGTTACCACTTTTTATAGTTGGGTCACTACGTTTTATTGTAAGGTCACCACTTTTTATAGTTGGGTCACTACGTTTTATGGTTAGGTCACTACGTTTTATTGTTGGGTCACCACTTTTTATGGTTTAATCACTATGTTTTATCGTTGGGTCACCACTTTTTATTGCTGGGTCACCACGTTTTATGGTTAAGTCACTACGTTTTATTGTTGGGTCACCACTTTTTTTGGTTGGGTCATTACGTTTTATTATTGGGTCACTACGTTTTAATGTTGAGTCACCACGTTTTATTGCTGGGTCACCACTTTTTATAGTTGGGTCACTACGTTTTATTGTTGGGTCACTACGTTTTATTTCTGGGTCACCACGTTTTATTGTTGGGTCACGATTTTATCGTTGGGTCACCATTTTTTATTGTTAGGTCACTACGTTTTAATGTTGGGTCACCACGTTTTATTGCTGGGTCACTACGTTTTATGGTTGGGTCACTACGTTTTATTGTTGGGTCACCACTTTTTATTGCTGGGTCACTACGTTTTATTGTTAGGTCACCACTTTTTATGGTTGGGTCACTACGTTTTATTGTTGGTCACTACGTTTTACTGTTGGGTCACCACGATTTATGGTTGGGTCACTAGTTTTTATTGTTGGGTCACCACGTTTAATTGTTGGGTAACCACTTTTTATTGCTGGGTCACTACGTTTCATTGTTAAGTCACTACGATTTATGGTTAGGTCACTACGTTTTATTGTTGGGTCACCACTTTTTATGGTTGGGTCACTACGTTTTATTGTTCGGTCACCACTTTTTATGGTTGGGTCACTACGTTTTATTGTTTGGTCACTACGTTTTATGGTTAGGTCACTACGTTGTATTGTTGGGTCACCACTTTTTATTGCTGGGTCACCACTTTTTATGGTTGGGTCACTACGTTTTATGGTTAAGTCACTACGTTTTATCGTTGGGTCACCACTTTTTTTGGTTGGGTCATTACGTTTTATTGTTTGGTGACTACGTTTTAATGTTGGGTCACCACGGTTTATTGCTGGGTCACTACGTTTTATTGTAAGGTCACCACTTTTTATTGCTGGGTCACCACTTTTATTGTTAGTCACCACTTTTTATGGTTAGGTCACCACATTTTATGGTTGGGTCACTACGTTTTATGGTTAAGTCACTACGTTTTATTGTTGGGTCACCACTTATTATTGTTGGGTCACTACGTTTTAATGTTGGGTCACTACGTTTTAATGTTGGGTCACTACGTTTTATTGTTGGGTCACCACTTTTTATGGTTGGCTCACTACGTTTTATTGTTGGTCACTACGATTTATGGTTAGGTCACTACGTTTTATTGTTGGGTCACTACGTTTTATGGTTAGGTCACAACTTTTTATGGTTTAATCACTATGTTTTATCGTTGGGTCACCACTTTTTATTGCTGGGTCACCACTTTTATTGTTGGGTCCCCACTTTTTATGGTTGGGTCACTACGTTCTATTGTTGGGTCACTACGTTTTATTGTTGGGTCACTACGTTTTATTGCTGGGTCACCACTTTTTATTGTTGGTCACGATTTTATTGTTGGGTCACCACTTTTTATTGCTGGGTCACTACGTTTTATTGTTAGGTCACCACTTTTTATGGTTGGGTCACTACGTTTTATTGTTGGTCACTACGTTTTACTGTTGGGTCACCACGATTTATGGTTGGGTCACTAGTTTTTATTGTTGGGTCACCACTTTTTATGGTTGTGTCACCACTTTTTCTTGCTGGGTCCCTACGTTTTATTTGTTGGGTAACCACTTTTTATTGCTGGATCACTACGTTTCATTGTTAGGTCACTACGATTTATGGTCCGGTCACCACTTTTTATGGTTGGGTCACCACTTTTTATGGTTTGGTCACTACGTTTTATGGTTAGGTCACTACGTTGTATTATTGGGTTACCACTTTTTATAGTTGGGTCACTACGTTTTATTGTAAGGTCACCACTTTTTATAGTTGGGTCACTACGTTTTATGGTTGGGTCACTACGTTTTATTGTTGGGTCACTACTTTTTTGGTTGGGTCACCACTTTATTGTTGGGTCACTACGTTTTATTGCTGGATCACCACTTTTTATGGTTCGGTCACCACGTTTTATGGTTAGGTCAGTACGTTTTATGGTTGGGTCACTTCGTTTTATTTTTGGGTCACCACATTTTTTGGTTGGGTCACTACGTTTTATTGTTGGGTCACTACGTTTTATTGTTGGGTCACTAAGTTTTATGGTTAGGTCACTACGTTTTATTGTTGGGTCACCACTTTTTATGGTTTAATCACTATGTTTTATCGTTGGGTCACCACTTTTTATTGCTGGGTCACCACGTTTTATGGTTAAGTCACTACGTTTTATTGTTGGGTCACCACTTTTTTTGGTTGGGTCATTACGTTTTATTATTGGGTCACTACGTTTTAATGTTGAGTCACCACGTTTTATTGCTGGGTCACCACTTTTTATAGTTGGGTCACTACGTTTTATTGTTGGGTCACTACGTTTTATTTCTGGGTCACCACTTTCTATTGTTGGGTCACGATTTTATCGTTGGGTCACCATTTTTTATTGTTAGGTCACTACGTTTTAATGTTGGGTCACCACGTTTTATTGCTGGGTCACTACGTTTTATGGTTGGGTCACTACGTTTTATTGTTGGGTCACTACGATTTATGGTTAGGTCACTACGTTTTATTGTTGGGTCACCACTTTTAGTCACCACTTTTTATGGTTGGGTCACTACTTTTTCTTGCTGGGTCACTACGTTTAATTGTTGGGTAACCACTTTTTATTGCTGGGTCACTAGGTTTCATTGTTAGGTCACTACGATTTATGGTTAGGTCACTACGTTTTATTGTTGGGTCACCACTTTTTATAGTTGGGTCACTACGTTTTATGGTTGGGTCACTACGTTTTATTGTTGGGTCACTACTTTTTAGGTTGGGTCACCACTTTATTGTTGGGTCACTACGTTTTATTGCTGGATCACCACTTTTTATGGTTCGGTCACCACGTTTTATGGTTAGGTAAGTACGTTTTATGGTTGGGTCACTTCGTTTTATTTTTGGGTCACCACATTTTTTGGTTGGGTCACTACGTTTTATTGTTGGGTCACTAAGTTTTATGGTTAGGTCACTACGTTTTATTGTTGGGTCACCACTTTTTATGGTTGGGTCACTACGTTTTATTGTTGGGTCACCACTTTTTATGGTTGGGTCACTACGTTTTATTGTTTGGTCACTACGTTTTATGGTTAGGTCACTACGTTGTATTGTTGGGTCACCACTTTTTATTGCTGGGTCACCACTTTTTATGGTTGGGTCACTACGTTTTATGGTTAAGTCACTACGTTTTATCGTTGGGTCACAACTTTTTTTGGTTGGGTCATTACGTTTTAATGTTGGGTGACTACGTTTTAATGTTGGGTCACCACGTTTTATTGCTGGGTCACTACGTTTTATTGTAAGGTCACCACTTTTTATTGCTGGGTCACCACTTTTATTGTTAGTCACCACTTTTTATGGTTGGGTCACCACATTTTATGGTTGGGTCACTACGTTTTATGGTTAAGTCACTACGTTTTATTGTTGGGTCACCACTTATTATTGTTGGGTCACTACGTTTTAATGTTGGGTCACTACGTTTTAATGTTGGGTCACTACGTTTTATAATTGGGTCACCACTTTTTATGGTTGGCTCACTACGTTTTATTGTTGGTCACTACGATTTATGGTTAGGTCACTACGTTTTATTGTTGGGTCACTACGTTTTATGGTTAGGTCACAACTTTTTATGGTTTAATCACTATGTTTTATCGTTGGGTCACCACTTTTTATTGCTGGGTCACCACTTTTATTGTTGGGTCCCCACTTTTTATGGTTGGGTCACTACGTTTTATGGTTGGGTCACTACGATTTGTGGCTAGGTCACTACGTTTTATTGTTGGGTCACCACTTTTTATGGTTTAATCACTACGTTCTATTGTTGGGTCACTACGTTTTATTGCTGGGTCACCACTTTTTATTGTTGGTCACGATTTAATTGTTGGGTCACCACTTTTTATTGTTGGGTCACTACGTTTTATTGCTGGATCACAACTTTTTTGGTTGGGTCACCACTTTATTGTTGGGTCACTACGTTTTATTGCTGGGTCACCACGTTTTATTGCTGGGTCACGATTTTATTGTTGGGTCACCACGTTTTATTGCTGGTCTACTACGTTTTATGGTTGGTTCACTACGTTTTATGGTTGGGTCACTACGTTTTATGGTTGGGTCACTACGTTTTATGGTTGGGTCACTACGATTTATGGTTAGGTCACTACGTTTTATTGTTGGGTTACCACTTTTTATGGTTTAATCACTATGTTTTATCGTTGGGTCACCACTTTTTATCGTTGGGTCACCACTTTTTATTGCTGGGTCACCACTTTTTATGGTTGGGTCACTACGTTTTATGGTTGGGTCACCACATTTTTTGGTTGGGTCACTACGTTTTATTGCTTGGTCACTACGTTTTATGGTTAGGTAACTACGTTTTATTGTTGGGTCACCACTTTTTATGATTGGGTCAATACGTTTTATTGTTGGGTCCCTACGTTTTATTGTTGGGTCACGATTTTATTGTTGGGTCACCACTTTTTATTGTTGGGTCACCACTTTTTTTGGTTGGGTCACTACGTTTTATTGCTGGGTCACCACTTTATTGGTTTGGTCACCACTTTTTTGGTTGGGTCACCACTTTTTATTGTTGGGTCACTACGTTTTAATGTTGGGTCACCACGTTTTATTACTGGGTCACTGCGTTTTATGGTTGGGTCACTACGTTTTATGGTTAGGTCACTACGTTTTATTGTTGGGTCACCACTTTTTATTGTTGGGTCACTACGTATTAATGTTGGGTCACTACGTTTTAATGTTGGGTCACCACGTTTTATTGCTGGGTCACTACGTTTTATTGTTGGGTCACCACTTTTTATTGCTGGGTCACTACGTTTATTGTTAGGTCACCACTTTTTATGGTTGGGTCACTACGTTTTATTGTTGGTCACTACGTTTTACTGTTGGGTCACCACGATTTATGGTTGGGTCACTAGTTTTTATTGTTGGGTCACCACTTTTATTGTTAGTCACCACTTTTTATGGTTGTGTCACCACTTTTTCTTGCTGGGTCCCTACGTTTCATTGTTAGGTCACTACGATTTATGGTCCGGTCACTACGTTTTATTGTTGGGTTACCACTTTTTATGGTTGGGTCACTACATTTTATTGTTTGGTCACTACGTTTTATGGTTAGGTCACTACGTTGTATTATTGGGTTACCACTTTTTATAGTTGGGTCACTACGTTTTATGGTTGGGTCACTACGTTTTATTGTTGGGTCACTACTTTTTTGGTTGGGTCACCACTTTATTGTTGGGTCACTACGTTTTATTGCTGGATCACCACTTTTTATGGTTCGGTCACCACGTTTTATGGTTAGGTCAGTACGTTTTGTGGTTGGGTCACTTCGTTTTATTTTTGGGTCACCACATTTTTTGGTTGGGTCACTACGTTTTATTGTTGGGTCACTAAGTTTTATGGTTAGGTCACTACGTTTTATTGTTGGGTCACCACTTTTTATGGTTTAATCACTATGTTTTATCGTTGGGTCACCTTTTTATTGCTGGGTCACCACGTTTTATGGTTAAGTCACTACGTTTTATTGTTGGGTCACCACTTTTTTTGGTTGGGTCATTACGTTTTATTATTGGGTCACTACGTTTTAATGTTGAGTCACCACGTTTTATTGCTGGGTCACCACTTTTTATAGTTGGGTCACTACGTTTTATTGTTGGGTCACCACTTTTTATGGTTTAATCACTACGTTCTATTGTTGGGTCACTACGTTTTATTGCTGGGTCACCACTTTTTATTGTTGGTCACGATTTTATTGTTGGGTCACCACTTTTTATTGTTGGGTCACTACGTTTTATTGCTGGATCACAACTTTTTTGGTTGGGTCACCACTTTATTGTTGGGTCACTACGTTTTATTGCTGGGTCACCACGTTTTATTTCTGGGTCACGATTTTATTGTTGGGTCACCACGTTTTATTGCTGGTCTACTACGTTTTATTGTTGGGTCACTACGTTTTATGGTTGGGTCACTACGTTTTATGGTTGGGTCACTACGTTTTATGGTTAGGTCACTACGTTTTATTGTTGGGTCACCACTTTTTATGGTTTAATCACTGTTTTATCGTTGGGTCACCACTTTTTATCGTTGGGTCACCACTTTTTATTGCTGGGTCACCACTTTTTATGGTTGGGTCACTACGTTTTATGGTTGGGTCACCACATTTTTTGGTTGGGTCACTACGTTTTATTGCTTGGTCACTACGTTTTATGGTTAGGTAACTACGTTTTATTGTTGGGTCACCACTTTTTATGATTGGGTCAATACGTTTTATTGTTGGGTCCCTACGTTTTATTGTTGGGTCACGATTTTATTGTTGGGTCACCACTTTTTATTGTTGGGTCACCACTTTTTTTGGTTGGGTCACTACGTTTTATTGCTGGGTCACCACTTTTTTGGTTGGGTCACCACTTTTTTGGTTGGGTCACCACTTTTTATTGTTGGGTCACTACGTTTTAATGTTGGGTCACCACGTTTTATTACTGGGTCACTGCGTTTTATGGTTGGGTCACTACGTTTTATGGTTAGGTCACTACGTTTTATTGTTGGGTCACCACTTTTTATTGTTGGGTCACTACGTATTAATGTTGGGTCACTACGTTTTAATGTTGAGTCACCACGTTTTATTGCTGGGTCACTACGTTTTATTGTTAGGTCACCACTTTTTATTGCTGGGTCACTACGTTTATTGTTAGGTCACCACTTTTTATGGTTGGGTCACTACGTTTTATTGTTGGTCACTACGTTTTACTGTTGGGTCACCACGATTTATGGTTGGGTCACCACGATTTATGGTTGGGTCACTAGTTTTTATTGTTGGGTGACCACTTTTATTGTTGGTCACCACTTTTTATGGTTGTGTCACCACTTTTTCTTGCTGGGTCCCTACGTTTCATTGTTAGGTCACTACGATTTATGGTCCGGTCACTACGTTTTATTGTTGGGTTACCACTTTTTATGGTTGGGTCACTACATTTTATTGTTTGGTCACTACGTTTTATGGTTAGGTCACTACGTTGTATTATTGGGTTACCACTTTTTATAGTTGGGTCACTACGTTTTATTGTAAGGTCACCACTTTTTATAGTTGGGTCACTACGTTTTATGGTTGGGTCACTACGTTTTATTGTTGGGTCACTACTTTTTTGGTTGGGTCACCACTTTATTGTTGGGTCACTACGTTTTATTGCTGGATCACCACTTTTTATGGTTCGGTCACCACGTTTTATGGTTAGGTAAGTACGTTTTATGGTTGGGTCACTTCGTTTTATTTTTGGGTCACCACATTTTTTGGTTGGGTCACTACGTTTTATTGTTGGGTCACTAAGTTTTATGGTTAGGTCACTACGTTTTATTGTTGGGTCACCACTTTTTATGGTTTAATCACTATGTTTTATCGTTGGGTCACCACTTTTTATTGCTGGGTCACCACGTTTTATGGTTAAGTCACTACGTTTTATTGTTGGGTCACCACTTTTTTTGGTTGGGTCATTACGTTTTATTATTGGGTCACTACGTTTTAATGTTGAGTCACCACGTTTTATTGCTGGGTCACCACTTTTTATAGTTGGGTCACTACGTTTTATTGTTGGGTCACTACGTTTTATTTCTGGGTCACCACTTTTTATTGTTGGGTCACGATTTTATCGTTGGGTCACCATTTTTTATTGTTAGGTCACTACGTTTTAATGTTGGGTCACCACGTTTTATTGCTGGGTCACTACGTTTTATGGTTGGGTCACTACGTTTTATTGTTGGGTCACTACGATTTATGGTTAGGTCACTACGTTTTATTGTTGGGTCACCACTTTTATTGTTAGTCACCACTTTTTATGGTTGGGTCACCACTTTTTCTTGCTGGGTCACTACGTTTAATTGTTGGGGAACCACTTTTTATTGCTGGGTCACTACGTTTCATTGTTAGGTCACTACGGTTTATGGTTAGGTCACTACGTTTTATTGTTGGGTCACCACTTTTTATGGTTGGGTCACTACGTTTTATTGTTTGGTCACTACGTTTTATGGTTAGGTCACTAGGTTGTATTGTTGGGTCACCACTTTTTATTGCTGGGTCACCACTTTTTATGGTTGGGTCACTACGTTTTATGGTTAAGTCACTACGTTTTATCGTTGGGTCACCACTTTTTTTGGTTGGGTCATTACGTTTTATTGTTGGGTGACTACGTTTTAATGTTGGGTCACCACGTTTTATTGCTGGGTCACTACGTTTTATTGTAAGGTCACCACTTTTTATTGCTGGGTCACCACTTTTATTGTTAGTCACCACTTTTTATGGTTGGGTCACCACATTTTATGGTTGGGTCACTACGTTTTATGGTTAAGTCACTACGTTTTATTGTTGGGTCACCACTTTTTATTGTTGGGTCACTACGTTTTAATGTTAGGTCACTACGTTTTAATGTTGGGTCACCACTTTTTATGGTTGGCTCACTACGTTTTATTGTTGGTCACTACGATTTATGGTTAGGTCACTACGTTTTATTGTTGGGTCACTACGTTTTATGGTTAGGTCACAACTTTTTATGGTTTAATCACTATGTTTTATCGTTGGGTCACCACTTTTTATTGCTGGGTCACCACTTTTATTGTTGGGTCCCCACTTTTTATGGTTGGGTCACTACGTTTTATGGTTGGGTCACTACGTTTTATGGTTGGGTCACTACGATTTGTGGCTAGGTCACTACGTTTTATTGTTGGGTCACCACTTTTTATGGTTTAATCACTACGTTCTATTGTTGGGTCACTACGTTTTATTGCTGGGTCACCACTTTTTATTGTTGGTCACGATTTTATTGTTGGGTCACCACTTTTTATTGTTGGGTCACTACGTTTTATTGCTGGATCACAACTTTTTTGGTTGGGTCACCACTTTATTGTTGGGTCACTACGTTTTATTGCTGGGTCACCACGTTTTATTGCTGGGTCACGATTTTATTGTTGGGTCACCACGTTTTATTGCTGGTCTACTACGTTTTATTGTTGGGTCACTACGTTTTATGGTTGGGTCACTACGTTTTATGGTTGGGTCACTACGATTTATGGTTAGGTCACTACGTTTTATTGTTGGGTCACCACTTTTTATGGTTTAATCACTATGTTTTATCGTTGGGTCACCACTTTTTATCGTTGGGTCACCACTTTTTATTGCTGGGTCACCACTTTTTATGGTTGGGTCACTACGTTTTATGGTTGGGTCACCACATTTTTTTGTTGGGTCACTACGTTTTATTGCTTGGTCACTACGTTTTATGGTTAGGTAACTACGTTTTATTGTTGGGTCACCACTTTTTATGATTGGGTCAATACGTTTTATTGTTGGGTCCCTACGTTTTTTTGTTGGGTCACGATTTTATTGTTGGGTCACCACTTTTTATTGTCAGGTCACCACTTTTTTTGGTTGGGTCACTACGTTTTATTGCTGGGTCACCACTTTTTTGGTTGGGTCACCACTTTTTTGGTTGGGTCACCACTTTTTTGGTTGGGTCACCACTTTTTATTGTTGGGTCACTACGTTTTAATGTTGGGTCACCACGTTTTATTACTGGGTCACTACGTTTTATGGTTGGGTCACTACGTTTTATGGTTAGGTCACTACGTTTTATTGTTGGGTCACCACTTTTTATTGTTGGGTCACTACGTTTTAATGTTGGGTCACCACGTTTTAATGTTGGGTCACCACTTTTTATTGCTGGGTCACCACTTTTTATTGTTGGGTCACCACTTCTTAGGGGCTGGAGAGATTGAGGGGTCGGGGAAAATTTTAGGAGTCAGGCCGAACTTTGTAGGGGTCAGGCCAAATTTTTTTTTTTTTTTTTTTTTTTGAACTCAAAATATTTTTCAGGGTTGGGGGAGAGTGAAAGATTAGTTGGGATAGGGGCTGGAGAGATTGTGGGGTCGGGGAAAATTTTAGGGGTCAGGCTAAATTTTTTTGTAACTCAAAATATTTCTCAGGGTTGGGGGAGATTAAAACAAAATTGGGGGGTGCGGCTTGAGATATTAGGGGTTGGGCGAAATTTTTTTGTTCTTTTGAACTTTAAATATTTCGTAGGTAAGTATATAGTATGCACACCGGGGCGGCGATACATACGAATATAGTATGCGCAGCGGGGCGGCGATAGGTATATATATAGTATGTGCACCGGGGTTGCAATAGGTACGCGTATAGTAGTGCATAGAGGTGGCGATAGGTACTATATAGCATGTGCACAGGGATGGCAGTAGGTATGTATATAGAATGCGCACCAGGGCGGTGATAGGTATATATTTAGCATGCGCTCCAAGGCGGCGATCAGTACGTATATAGCACGCACACCAGGGAGGCGATAGGTACGTATTTAGCATGCGCACCGGGGCGGTGATAGGAACATATTTAGCATTCACATCAGGCCGGCGATAGAGACGTATTTAGCATTTGCACCGGGGTGGCAATAGGTACGTTGTAGCATCCGCAACGGGGCGGCGATAGGTACGTATGCAGCATTCGCACTGGGGCAGCGATAGGTACGTATGTAGCATTTACACGGGGGCAGCGATAGGTACGTATGTAGCATTTACACGGGGGCAGCGATAGGTACTTGTGTAGTAGGCATACCGGGGCGGCAATAGGTACTTATATAGTATCTGCCCCGGGGCGGCGATAGGTACGTATATTGTATGTGCACCGGGGTGGCGATAGATATGTATATAGTATGAACACCGAGGCGGAGATAAGTACCTATATAGAAGGCGCAGATAGATGTGGTACATTTTATAGAAATATGTCATACTATTGCCATGGGCAATGTAGGAGAAATGGTGGGGAAGAAGCATCTTTTGCAAAAGGCAAAATTAGAAAGTAGCGGTGAAATGGTGCGACCAGGGAAGAGAAAGGTAGAAAGGTAAAGAGACGGCTATAGAAGAGGGGGAGAAATATAAGTTTGAATATAAAGATGTTACACACGCGATTTTTCTTCAATTATATGTCATTATGACCCCGAGCAACGCCGGGTAGCCCCGCTAGTCTATTATATAAATCCCACCTGTCTGTATGTATGTATGTATGTATGTATGTAAAGCTTCTCCTCCGAAAGTACCCAACAAACGGTCACACGGGTAGCATCATTCCGACCGGCCAGCCCAGGCGCGTCTAATATCTTGGAACCGGAAAAAAAATTGACTCTTCCGGGGTCAACTGAGAACTTTTCTCCAATGGGGGGTGGCTTTTAACTCGATTTTTTAACGTTGTTTAGTACTAATTTAAGAAGAAATCAATGCAATCATGTATTATTTGGAAAAAAAACAGAAATGACGTCAGAGAGTGGCAGGAAGAAATTCACTGACACTACAACCCTTTCTTTCTTCCTTTCTTCTTTCCCTCTCACTCTCACCCTTTCTACCTTTCTTTCTTAATTATAAATAGACAATAATATTCCTTCCCCCTCCCTTCCTCACTATGGCCGTTCTGTTATCATGATATAATCCTTCCAGGCATTACCTCCTCATTTCAGGCGAAATGAGGGGGGGGCGGCATCGCTGTTGGGGCGCCTCATGCCAAATTTAGGGAGGGGGAGTGTCGGCATTCGCCGGTGTGAGCGCCTCAGGCACAATTTGGAGGATGGGGGGGGGATACCTAAGTGATTTCAGTAGTGCTCAGGAGGGGTCCTTGATATTCAAGTACTCGGCGTTGTCCGGGAGAAAAGTGCTCAATAACCTAGATAGAGCTACTGTAGTGATAGGTTTGGATAATATTTTAACGTCATCTTCGTTCCCCTTTGGACTATGTTGCATATGAAAAGGACGTAGGATACCTAAGTGATTTCAGTAGTGCTCAGGAGGCCTCCTTGATTTTCAAAGTACTCAGCGTTGTCCAGGAGAACCGTGCTCAATATCCTAGATAGAGCTACTGTAGTGATAGGTTTGGAAAATATTTTAACGCCATCTTCGTTCCCCTTTGGACTATTTTGCAGATGAAAAAGAGGGAGAATACCTAAGTGATTTCAATAGTGCTCAGGAGGCCTCCTTGACTTTCAAGTACTCGGCATTGTCCGGGAGAAAAGTGCTCAATGTCTTAGATAGAGCTACTGTAGTGATAGGTTTGAATAATATTTTAACAGCATCTACGCTGAAAAGGATAGGGGAATCGATAAGAGTAATTTCATTAGTGCTAAGAAGGCCTCTTTGATTTTAAAAGTACTCGGCGTTGTCCGGGAGAAAAGTGCTCAATATCCTAGATAGAGCTACTGTAGTGATAGATTTGGAAATATTTTAACGTCATCTTCGTTCCCCTTTGGACTATTTTGCAGATCAGGAGAGAGGATACCTAAGTGATTTCAGTAGTGCTCAGGAGGCCTCATTGATTTTCATAGTACTCGGCGTTGTCCGGGAGAAAAGTGCTCAATGTCCTAGATATCGATACTGTAGTGATAGGTTTGGATAATATTTTAACAGCATCTACGCTGAAAATGATGGGGAAATCGATAAGAGTTATTTCAGTAGTTCTAATGGGGCCTCCTTGATTTTCAAATTACTCGGCGTTGTCCGGGAGAAAAGTGCTCAATATCCTAGATAGAGTTACTGTAGTGATAGGTTTGGAAAATATTTTAACGCCATCTTCGTTCCTCTTTGGACTATTTTGCAGATAAAAAGGAGGGAGAATACCTAAGTGATTTCAGTAGTGCTCAGGAGAACTCCTTGATTTTCGAAGTACTCGGCATTGTCTGGGATAAAAGTGCTCAATGTCTTAGATAGAGCTACTGTACTGATAGGTTTGGATAATATTTTAACAGCATCTACGCTGAAAATGATGGGGGAATCGACAAGAGTAATTTCAGTAGTGCTCAGGAGGCCTCCTTGATTTTCAAAGTACTCGGCGTTGTCCGGGAGAAAAGTGCTCAATGTCTTAGATAGAGCTACTGTAGTGATAGGTTTAGAAAATATTTTAACGCCATCTTCGTTCTCCTTTGGACTATTTTGCCGATGAAAAGGAGGGAGGATACCTAAATGATTTCAGTAGTGCTCAGTCAATGTAGGTGAATTTCGTCTCAGGGAGCCACAGGGCAGCCTGATCTGGTATCACCAGTACGCTGAAAAGGATGAGGGAATCAATAAGAGTGATTTCATTAGTGCTCATGCAGCCTTCTTGATTTTCAAAGTAGTCAGCGTTATCCGGGAGAAAAGTGCTCAATATCCTAGATAGAGCTACTGTAGTGATTAGTTTGGAAAATATTTTAACGCCATCTTCGTTCCCTTTTGGACTATTTTGCAGATGAAAAGGAGGGAGGATACCTAAGTGATTTAAGTAGTGCTACGGAGGCCTCCTTGATTTTCATAGTACTCGGCGTTGTCCGGGAGAAAAGTGCTCAATGTCCTAGATAGAGCTACTGTAGTGATAGGTTTGGATAATATTTTAACAGCATCTACGCTGAAAATGATCGGGGAATCGATAAGAGTTATTTCAGTAGTGCTCATGAGGCCTTGTGGATTTTCAAATTAGTCGGCGTTGTCCGGGAGAAAAGTGCTCAATATCCTATAAAGCTACTGTAGTGATAGGTTTGGAAAATATTTTAACGCAATCTTCGTTCCCCTTTGGACTACTTTGCAGATAAAGAAGGGAGGATACCTAAGTGATTTCAGTAGTGCTCATGAGGCGTCCTATATTTTAACAGTACTCGGCGTTGTCCGGGAGAAAAGTGCTCAACGTCCTAGATAGAGCTATAGTAGTTATAATTTTGGATAATATTCTTACGGCAGTTACGCTTAAAAAGATGGCGGAATCGATAAGAGTGATTTCAGTAGTGCTCAGGAGGCCTCCTTAATTTTCAAAGTACTCGGCGTTGTCTGGGAGAAAAATGCTCAATGTCCTAGATAGAGCTACTGTAGTGATAGGTTTGGATAATATTTTAACAATCTACGCTGAAAAGGATGGGGGAATCGATAAGAGTGATTTCAGAAGTGCTCAGGAGGCCTCCTTGATTTTCAAAGTACTCGGCGTTGTCCGGGAGAAAAGTGCTCAATATCTTAGATAGAGCTACTGTACTGATAGGTTTGAAAAATATTTTAACGCCATCTTCGTTCTCCTTTGGACTATTTTGCCGATGAAAAGGAGGGAGGATACCTAAATGATTTCAGTAGTGCTCAGGAGGCGTCCTTGATTTTGAAAGTACTCTGGGTTGTCTATGGGGAAAAGTGCTCAATGGCTTAGATAGAGCTACTGTAGTGATAGGTTTGGATAATATTTTAACAGCATCTAGCTGAAAAGGATGGGGGAATCCGTAAGAGTGATTTCAGTAGTGCCCAGGAGACCTCCTAGACTTTCAAATTACTCGGCGCTGTCCGGGAGAAAAGTGCTCAATATCTTAGATAGAGCTACTGTAGTGATAAGTTTGAAAACTATTTACACGTCATCTTCGTTCTCCTTTGAACTATTTTGCAGATGAAAAGGAGGGAGAATACCTTAGTCATTTCAGTAGTACTCAGAAGAACTCTTTGATTTTCAAAGTACTCGGCGTTGTCCGGGATAAAAGTGCTCAATGTCCTAGATAGAGCTAATGTAGTGATAGGTTTTGATAATATTTTAACAGCATCTACATCTGAAAAGGATGGGGGAATCGATAAGAGTTATTTTAGTAGTGCTCATAAGGCCTCCTTTATTTTCAAAGTACTCGGCGTTGTCCGGGAGAAAAGTGCTCAATATCCTAGATGGAAAATATTTTAACGCCATCTTCGTTCCAATTTGGACTATTTTGCAGATAAGTGATTTCAGTAGTGCTCAGGAGGCGTTCTCGATTTTGAAAGTACTGGGGCTGCGATAGGAACATATGTAGCATTGCACCGGGGCAGCAATAGGTACGTATGTAGCATTTACACCGGGGTAGCGATAGGTACGTATATAGCATGCATACCGGGGCAGCAATGGGTACTTATATAGTATATGCACCGTGTCGGCAATAGGTACGTATATAGTATGTGCACTGGGGCGACAGTAGGTACGTATATAGTCTGCACACCACGGTGGCGATACATACGTATATAGTATGAATACCGGAGCGGAGATAAGTACCTATATAGAAATCGCAGATAGAGGTTTTACTTTTTATAGAAATATGTCATACTATTGCCCTGGGCAACGTAGGAGAAATGGTGGGGAAGAAGCAGCCTTCCCAAAAGGCAAAATTAAAAAGAAGCGGTGAAATGGGGCGACCAGGGAAGAGAAAGGTAGAAAGATAAATAGACGGCTATAGAGGAGGGGGGGGGGATAGAAGTTTGAATATAAAGATGTTACACACGCGATTTCTCCTCAATTATATGTTTTCATGACCCCGAGCAACGCCGGGTAGCCCCGCTAGTCCAAAATAAAAATTACATATACCAGAGAAAAAATCGAAATCTACATCCCAAATTTCCTAAATGTCAAAATTTTGGGCATAAAAAAAAATGCACTAGATGCTTCATGTGTGTAGAAAGCATATTTGCACCAAACCACAGAAATGTGCAAACTGCAAGCAAAATCATTCTACTGACTTTTGAGAGTGTGAAATCTTGAAGAAAAAAAAGCTATCTCAAGTAAAATATACAAAAAATATTCCTTCCCCAGAAGCAAGGAAAATAGGAACATTTCCTTCTGGCCACAACTTATTCAAATGTCACAAAAACATCAATAATCCAACCCCAAACAAAAGAGATGGTCCAACAGGAATGACGCATTATGAAATGATAACTCTAATAAACGAACTTAAAACTTTAATAAAATCTCCAAAGTAAAGCCTAACACACTTATCAATTGACTCTCCCTAAAAGAAACCTAGACATACAGGAACACCTACCAAAAACTGACCAAAATACCTAGAATCTATGGAGACAACTGAACCAACTTTAACAGCACGAAAACCAAAATTAATCGTAAAACGAAATAAAATTCTAATCCTGAAAAATAAAAATACTCATGGAGAATGGAATAATCAAGTGGAACATTAGGGGAATGAAAGCTAACTATCGTGAACCGATGCGACTTATTGCAGACAACCGTCCGGCAGTCGTACACCTTCAAGAAATACAAATTAAAAGCAAAAATACAATAAACATTAGAAATTATCAATCCTACAAACAGCACACCGAAAGGGCTTGTAGTGGATCATCGGTAAACATTACAAATGATATCCCACACAACGAAATCAACCTAGTCATTTGTAGAGACGACGCGGAAGGAAACATCGTCACACGCAGGCGTTAAACCACTTCCATTAAATTACGGCGATATCCACATCACAAGAGGGTTGCATTATGCAAATTAGGTGCAGTTAGCGGCAAGGAAGGAGGGTTTTTTGATCGATGGTGTTAGTTTTGTGGTGAACATCGCGTTCACATGCGTGTCAATAGAAAGAAAAGAAAAGAACAGTATTTTCAAGGAACGAAAGAACAATTCGGCGTCATTTTATCACACTCGATGGTTCTTTGATACGCTAGAGGCATGTTCATCATTATATCTGCAACCCTCCATAAAACTATAACGGTGTATTCATTATATATACCACGAAATGAAGAACTAAAAAAATCAGAGCTAAACAACTGCCAAGACCTTCATTATGATAGGAGACTTTGTAGTGAACGAGACGCAATCCGGACAAACACTAAGAAGCAGATGGCGTGAAATGCTACTCTCTTTCTTTGCTTCCTTGAGAATATGCCTTCCTTTTCATGCGCTAAAACAAGCAAGGTATTTCTCGAGCCAATCAAAAATTAACACGTCTATGTTGAATTGGTGGGTGATGCGAACACTATGCCCCCTATAAACGACCGAGGAGGTTTGCAGACCCTCTTTCCTCTCAGTTTTCGTCTGGATGTTCCTCTTGGCCGGGGAGACGAGAAGAACGAACATTTCAAAACTCAACAAGCTCTCCTTGCCTCGCATGCACCTACTTACACACGCAGTAGCAGAATAAGGTAATCTACAAACACACATACAGTATAACATTGCCCCTCACGCATGTACACCGCTATGACTCACACACAGTAGCAGAACAAAGGAACCCTTATCCACACATATTATCACTTACACGCATTAACAAATATAGACATATACATCTTTTAGCCTTTAAATAATGAACATTTCTATGGATAATGTTTTATGTGATATTTTTCATTCAATTTCCTTTCTTCGTTTTTCATATCCCAAAACGCTATTCATGTTGAGTAAGCATTTGTTAGCTAGTTATAGGGGCCACAACTTTAATAGCGATAATGAAATATGTGGAAGCAGGGGAAAAAAATAAAATAAAATAATTGTCAATACTGGCTAAATATCGATTGTGTCTGTACATCAAAGTAAACATGTATCTACGTCCAACAACAGGCACATATTTTACAATAGATTTAACAATGTGCTACCCTAATCTATATCTTGATTATAATTGGAAGGTTCATGATGACACATGTGGGGGTGACAACTTTCAGATTTTCTTAGAAAACATTCATACACCCCAAACGCCACGTTGGAATCTCAAAAAAGCCAATTGGGAAATTACATTACAATTGACCCCAGAATCAAATGCTCAAAACGAAGACACACACTTAATACATTATTATCAGTAGCAAAGAAAAGCATACCAAAAATATCCACCTCTGTAAGAAAACGCTGAGCAGCTTTAAGAAAATTTCAAAACAACCCAGGAACTGTAGACAATACTACATATCAAAATGAACATCAATAGAAAAAAAAACTACAATCAGCCCTTCACAATTAACAAACTAAATAATTTCATAGCAAAAAGCCTGTAACACAGCCATCGGTCTTGACGAAATCCACTATGAATTCCTAGGAAACCTACCCCCCAAATCAAGAGAATACCTAGTAACCATATATGGACAACAGGCAGCATCCCTAAACTATGGAAACAATCCCCATAGCCAAAAATTCAAACTCCTTTGCAGACCCATTGCACTCACATAGTATACTTAATGTTTTCATTAAAAAAGAACTCATACCTGTCATATTTTTTGACCTAGAAAAAGCATACAACACGACCTAGAGATATAGCATGAAAGGTAAATTACCTATATTCATAAGTAATTTCTTAATGGAAAGAAATTTAAGACACAAAGATACAGGAATTGGGCGTATTCCAAGGAAGTATATTGTCTGTTACTTTATTCAATATAAAAATTAATGATATTGTAAAAAGTCTCCAATCTAGCATTTTATGGAAATTACTTTTTAATCTGCATCCCAAAACATTCATTCATCGATTAAACACCAATAAAATGCTTGAATAAAATAAATCTATGAACAATTAAAAACGGTTTTAAAAAATTCCGAAATAAAACCAAATGTATGCACTTTTGTCAATTATGGAAAATGCACTGTGATCCAGTTTTAAAACTGAAATGGATAGAAATACTCCTAATACAACATAAATTCCTTAGAATCATCTTTGACTCAAAATAAACATTTATTCCCTACATAAAACAAGCAAGAAAAAAATGCAACAAAGCCAACAAATTGATGAAAGAAGTGGCACACACCAACTTGGGTGCAGACAAGTATACATTATGAAAATTATACCGAACACTAGTACAAGCCAAACTGGACTACAGATGCTTTATCTATGGATTAGCCCGAAAATCATACCTAAAAACATTAGAAACTGTTCAGTGGAAAGTTTGTATGTAGAAGCACATGAAGCTTCTCTAACCCTAAGAAGGCAGAAACTAGCCTTACATATGATACCATATTCAAACCAAAATAAGAACTGTACCAAAGAAAAGAAAATCCAATAAAGCCTATTGGCCTTCAAATGAAATCAATTAAATAAACTAACATTCCACTCAAGAATATACATGATACCATCAAACCGACAATACCACCGTGGGAAATAAAACAATTAAAAGTAGACCTGGAAATGAATAAACTCAATAAAACTACCAAACATCCTCTAATTTTCCAGGAAAAACTAAAAATCCTAAATTCACGAACGTTTTAAGATAACAATAATACAACATGGCCTTGAAAGATATCAGAATAAAAGTGGTCCATTGGGAGATTTCTCAGTCAATGGACCACTTTTCTATACATTGGTTTTATAAAGTTTCCACAAATGGAGAAACTGTGGAGAGGAAATGGTTGTTATACTCTCCATATCGGAAAGCTGTTTTGTTTGTTTTTTGTTTTCAAAGTTGTCATTTATGTCAAATTTTGAAAATTAAATCCACGAATACCTAACCATGAGAAAAGCCCTTCTCATAAGGAATACCTGAATCTTGTAGTTCGACTCCAAAGGAGAATTTTCAAGGGAAACCAAATCTGATGCAGGATCGCTACTGAACTGTGTTCAACAGTTCCAAAGTCTCAAAACGTTTACAGAATCCGAAAATTGGGTTCCATGAAACTTCTTGTGATCTGGAAGGATTTATTCATATCTTGAATTTAAAGAATGACGAAATTATCCACAACGCAATAATATTGAGAAATGAAAATTGGGAAATACCAGTTGCACGAACAAGGAGAATAATGGCTGGAGAGTCAAGAAGAGATTGTGGACTGACGGCACAAGAAGAAATGAATAGAGTAATGATAGATTGTGAATCGATTAAAAACGGAAATTAAAGATTGCAGCATCCGTCTCTGATGCTGACCGTTTAATAAGTGAAAATAAGTGAGATTCCAAAATACTTCAAATCAATCAAAAAACAAATAATATACTGAAGTGAATTTCTTTTATGGAGTTCTTTAATTTTTACAGCAAGTCTTTAGCTTAAATTTTTTAAAACTGTAAGCGTTTTTTTTTTAAATTTATTATTTTTAAGTACATTTCCCTGGAACCTTTTATAAGCAAAGTATTAGAAAGCCGAAACTATGTTCGAAATTGTATGAATTGGTCCAGTGGTTGTGAAGTTATAGTGCATGCATACATATTATAATATGGAAATGAAGCATCCTTCACAGCAATTTTTGTTCCTTCTCAGTGATAAGACTTTAAAGCAGTATAAGAAAGAGAGAGATAAATAAAAACCTATCCAGAGATATGTTAGTTTGAAAGTCAATTCACTTAGAAATTGACTTCCAAACTAACATTTTTTATCTATATGTCTCTTTCTCTCAAATTCATTCTTATCACTTCCTCCCATGTTTCCTTTAGCCTTTCTCTGAGAACTGAACCTGCTACCTCTACATCCACTAACACAAGAACTCTCATCCATTCTTTCAACGTGGCCATACCATCTGCACACATCTCCCTATATTGTTCAAATTTAATCTTAACTTTTGCAATCACACTCCAGGGTAACACAACTTCTGAACAGCCTCAATAGTTTCACAGAACCTCGTCCATCAACTTCTGAAATGTCTGAGCTGCCTTGCAAAGTCTGAAGGGATTTTTAGAAATTCGTACAGTTCAAAGGGGGTTGTGACAGTTGTCTTTGGGATGTCCTCCAGAGTAACTGGCTATTTCCTCCTAATATTGATTTGAGAAATAATATAACAAATCATTGTGTATGAGAAAGCAACTCGCACATGCCTCTGTGACCCTTCCTGATTCTAGAGCTTTCTTTCGTCTCTTCATCTCACCATCATTCTCGACTCTCTAGCTATTTCAGATAATTTGCGGCCCAGGACATCATGGTACAGATACCATGATGTTCTGGGCCTCGTCGTCTTTATCCTCGACATTCGATTGACGGTTTATTCAGTGAAAGTTGATAACTTTAATTTGATAAGTCTCTCTTTCTAGTATTTTAGTGATTTGTGGCAACATATTGGCCGATCTTGTATCAGGTATCCAATCTTGCCAGTTATACTTATCCAGTTGAATATTTTTATTTGTCCATTCTGCATCAATCAAACCGAAAGGTTTTAAATTTATAATTAAAACCCTGCTATGCTTAGGTAGTAATCCAATTTCTGTAAGGCATATATCAGGTTGGAAAGAAAGTAATATCGTTTTTGTCCAACACATTTATTTCATCTGAAACATTCACATTAGGGCATTTTTAATCTTAACAATAATTTCCCTCGTTTTCTATGACTTCTGTCCAACGATCAACTGGCTTCAAAAAAATTCTCTGATTTTTGAGAAAAAAACAAATTTAGTTAATTTTTGAGTTCGTCGTAATTTTCATAAATTTTATTGTTTAAATGATGCTGCAACGACCGGAAAAGATGGCAGTTGGATAGAGCAATGTCAGGTGAATAAGGCGGACGAGGCAAAACTTCCCAATTGAAACTCATGACCTTTTCCTGGGTGAGTTTTGCTGTGTGAGGTTTCCATTATCATGCTATTGAGTAATACTGGTCGTTTTTTTGATATAGCAATTCTTAGATCATCCATCTTCGAACAATATTTTACTTCTCTAATTGTTTTATTAGGCTCGAGTAACTCATAATGAATCATGTCCCACCATAAAGAGAGCATAACCTTCTTTGGGTGTAGTCCTTTTTTTTTTTGGAACAGACTGTGGACTTTGGTTTCGGTCTAACCATTGTCTTTTGCGTTGGGTATTCTTGTAAAGAACCCATTTTTCATCTCCAGTCACAATTCTTTGCAAAAATGTTTCTCGATTACTGGAAAGCAAAGATGCGCAAACAGTCAATCTTTGATTTCGTTGAGCGTTGGGGAACCCAGAGTCCAAGTTTTGAAACTTTTCCTAACTCGTGAAGACATGAAATAATTGTGCTATTGGTTATATTGAATTGTTGAGCTTATTCTCTGCTGGTTAACTTTGGATTGGCATCCACAGCGTCTTTATCAATTGATTTTGGCCTTCCCGAACGTCATCGATCTGACAGGTTAAAGTCTCCAGAAGAAAATTTTTCAAACCGTTGACATTTTCGATCATTCAGAATGTTTATGACAGTTCCAATATTCCTTGTAGCTTCTGCAGCTGAGTTTCCTTTTTTGAATTCATAGAGCATGCGATGCCTCAGATGCTCCTCACTAATATCCATTTTCTGACGGTTGAGACTGTTAAACTGAATATTTTCCAACTAATTACTATATCTGAAAGGCAAAGCAAAATATTAAGACACCAATTCACAAAAAATCTAGAACTGTGTACAAATTAGAAGGCTGTAAAGTGATGAAGTGAAAAATACGACATTACTTTCTTTCCAACCTGATACTATCGCGTTGATCTCCCTCCCAATCACAAGCCATTTTCACTGAATAGAGAAGAGTTGGTAAGACAGAAAGTAAATTGGTACCTTCTTGGACCATCCGTTTTAGGAAGGGCTGCATAAGGTAAGCCCCAATACACTGTTTGTTTACGTCTTTGTATTAGAACCGGCGGTTTGCACTTTCAAGGTGTTGAATGCTGGAAATCCTCATTCCACCCAAACCGGGCATCTTTGTCAAAGCTATAGTGGAGTTGCCACCCTAGAAAATGTTGGTATGAATCGACTATCTGGTTTAAGATACTGTGATAATTTGCCTTGATGACAATATCTGTCAATTGAGTTATCTCCCCTTTCCAAGTTGGCAGTTTGGAGTCTATTGACATAGCTGGCGCTGACTAGTAATTAATTTGCATAGGTAGTGGGTTTTAGTAGGCAATTTGCATAGGTGGTGGATTTATGAGAACTAATCTTTTGACATTGAGAGTTCAGTCGATCCCTTTAGAAAATTCTTATGGTTGAATTGTTTTTTGGGAAGCGACCAGCTAATCGGCCTCTTGTGCCCCTTTTGACCGGGGACTCTTTCTGTCCTCTGGGAAAGCCCCTTTTGTGCATAATGATGCTTGCCACCTCTTTTGGGTGATTATTTTTTCTATCTTTTGCAGGTTCGTTCTAAGTCCAGGTTTGACTTAAGCAGCTGGCCGGACTTGGCTGAACAGCTAGAGTAAAATCTAGCAGACATTCTTCCAAGTTAAAATCGGCGGGTTTTGAGCCAGGCTCAGAACTGCTTCTTTTTCTTTTTTTTTTTTTTTTTAATTATTAGCACTTTGTCTTTTCGCTGTTGTGCAAAGGCAAAACGGAAGAGCTTCAGTGTAGGCTTAGTACCTAGCTCGGGCTCTGGTTTCCAGATGCCTAAAAAACATCTGGAGGCCGGAGCAGGCAAAAATTTATTTCACAAACATGACGCCTTAAGCGCCATGTCCAGTACTTCCGCCAGTGCCGTCCCTAGCACTGGAAGTAGATCAGAGCTTGCCGTCTTATGCAGCAGCTCTGCCTATCACTTTAACGCAGCTAAGGTTGTAGTCCGGCTAGGAGAGGTAATCTGTCTGCAGGATTAAGGCCAGCCAGATCGATGGAGCTTCAAAAGGAGGGAGCCACCAATCCAGATGAGCCGCCAGGACCAAGCGACCGGGAGGCTGCTCAGATTAAAATGGTCTAGATGGACTATGAGCTGTTTGGAGCTCCAGTCACAAGCAAGAGCAGCAGCAACAGCATGATGGCTCCAAACAGAAACCCAGAAAATTAAGATCGAAAGGGGTCGCTGTACCAGAAATAAATCTGGAGCGGTTGGTGCTGCCAGCAAAAGGGGAGGTGGGACGAAGTTGGCCACTCCAAAGGTGTCTAATTCTTTGGCATCTCCTCAAGAGTGGCCGTCCCTCCCTCATACTCAGTATGTCCAGCCAGGACAGGACCATCCCTCCCGGGCAGAAGACGCTACCTGCAACACCATCATCTCCTGCAGTATCAGCATCTTCTGCCCTCTGACAAATGGGGACCCCAGTCCCAGCTAAGCTCCAAGGAGTACCGTCGGTTGTTTGATGAAAAACACAAACAATTGACCGACGGTAGCAACATTAAAGCAGCTCTGGATGTAACGACTAGCGAGAAGAATAGAAACCAAATGACGGACCTTATGTGGAGACTCAAAGTCCCAGCATCTTATTTGTGCTGCATAGTGACATTCTGCTTCCAAATGAGGAAGAAGCAGAAAAAGTGTCCAGGGTCGACCTGAGATTTGAAAATCTCATTCTCAAGCCAGAGTACTTGAGTAGGAGAAGGACACTTGTGACTGTTCTTGGCGCCTCCTGCTATATTAGCTCAGAACAGCTTGGTGCTGTCCTAAGCCAGTATGGGGACGTCGAAGTCGTAATCCCAGTCCGTGGTCCCCGTAACCTCATGGTAGGGGACTACAAATTAAATATGAGAGTTGACCGGGATGGCTTCGATAATATCTTATCCTACTCAAGTGTGACACCTGGACGATGAGTGCCATCGTCGAGGGCATGGGGCCACATTGTTGGCATTGTGAACAGAAGGGGCATATGGCGAAAACCTGTCCCAAATAAATTCCACTCAAGAAGACTCCTTCTGCTCAAGGTCCGGGAGTGAAAGCGGCGTCAGTGGCACCAGCAGCTCCTCTACCAACCACTGGAGAGGGCACTGCAACAACATCGAAAGACGGCTGGAACAAGTCCACCACCAAAAAGGTGTAGCCCCCGGGTGAAAAAGGGATGCAGCTACCCAATAAGTCGCAAAGTCAAGATCTTCCCACCAAGGAGGTGCAGCCTTCTACATCTGTCTCGGCAACGGCAACAAAGAGGAAGCAGCCGGTTCCCTTGACATTTTCAGACTCAGAAGGGGAGAAAGAAGAGACCGAAATGGAAGACGAAAAACCCAACCGAATTGTTCTTTTCCTTTTGTTCGCCCAGTGATCGCTCGCTGATATAAACAGTTTCAACATGGGAGTGTGTTTGTAGCTGGACGAGACGACAAGATTGGCGAGGTCATCATCATCATCCCGGCCTAGAGGAATTTGGATATATATTTTCTTTTTATTGCCACTACGACGATCGGCACGAGTGGGGTTCACAGTCCGACACTGCGACCAGGATGTCACACCTTTGCGGTTGATGACCACCACTGTGTGCACACGAGTGGGGTTCATACTTGGATATCCATTCTAATCGACCATCAATACTAAACATTCAATTAACTTTCTTTTTTCCTATTACAGAACTCATTTTCATAGGCTATAAATATCTTGGTAAAAAGAAATACTTCATTTATTTTGAAAGGAATAACTTCTTAATTCTCAGAATAGCAGAATAACATTTCCAAACACTAAATCGACATTGCAGTCGCTGGCATTTTTAAAACATAAAAATCCGTAATTTCTTTTTATATTTTTTTCATTCTTGTTTTTTTTTTTACTCATTCTAATATTTTCTGTACAATTTACATTCTGTAACAACCTTTTGACACCAGGATCGATTCTCAAACAGGTTAAAAACATTGCCTTCTTCGTGACATTTTTAATTAAAAGCCATGTAATTCTTTTATTCGTTACCCTTGTTTTACGTCACTTTCTCTACAAAATAGTAGTTAGTTGCTATGGTTACCAGTTGTCATTCGCCCTTTTAGCGGGGCAACAAATTCGCCGACTGCAACTCCATGAAAACGGAGCCATCTGTTGGCTGTGGGTGGTGACCCATAATGCTGTACAACGGGATCCTGGTGGTTATGCATTCGTGCACTTCGCCCATTACTTTGAAGTCGGAGAGGCGCGATCTGATCAATTGACTGGTCACGTCATGCCTTATGTCATTTCAAACCGTATTATTCAATTTGATTTAAAAAAAAAATCAAAACCTTATTTCTCCTTTTTTATTTTAATTTTTTCTCCCCAAATAGATACTAAAAATAACGTTAAGAACAAAGAAGATACCAAAGAGTAATGTTTTCAAATGTTTTGTGTTTTCTGAAAGTAATGCTTCCCTCTCTCAGTAGAATTCCCTTCTAGGAGTAATATTCATTTCATTGTTAAATTTCCTTCTAAGAACGATGTATTCTACGAATAATGTATTCTGTGAGCAATGTATTGAGGTTATCTAAGAGTAATGTATTCTAGGAATATATATAATTACCCTACCTATGGAATTATATTTGACAACTTTATTTGTAAAAATGCAGTAAGCAGCATTTTCTTTAGTGATGTATATGAATGGCGGACGTTGCAAGTGTTAGATGTTCAGCTAGAGGAAAGGAGGAGGGCACAAAATGAAGTGAAAATATCTTTGATTTATTTGGGCCACCTCAGAAGTTTGTTTCCTTTTGAGGTGAATTAAGTATCTCGTCAAAACAGAGAATGATGTTGAAACACAAAAGTGTCTGACAGGTTATCTCAGGTTTGAATCTTAAGTGGCGAGAGCTTGGGTAGTCCAGTACTGATCAGGGACAAAGGACCCCATGGGAGGGGTGAGACCTGGCCACTTGGCATGACAGGAAGTTAGAGGAGGTTTACTGGGAAGGTGGGCGATCAGTTGAAGCTGGGTGCCTTTGGAGGCAGGGTGGGCCATCTGGGTCTCTTACTTAAAGGGTTGTGCTGGACTTATGTTTTATTTCACCGGGATAAAGAAATCTCATTTTGCAATTCTGTCATTCAAGTTGGGAACACGAGTATCATTTATAACCAACAAATAAATCTGTTACTCATTGATACACTGGACTCATGGTTGTTACTTGGCATGAGAGTTCTTTGTTGCAGCACTAAGTGAGATCGAACATCTTTGTTGGACGATTACGGCCAATGCACACACGAACAAACACACGCATATGTACATGTTCACATCTTCCAAACAACACAAAACTAGTGCGATGTTGGTGGTTTGAAAGATTGTCAGAGTCTTTTCCCAGCTGGATGTAGGTATTCTCAAAGAGTAATGTTTTCTAAGAGCAATGTATTCTGGGAATATAAATAATTATCCATAGATGCCGTAAAACAAACCAAACCAATTGTCATGTTTACGGAAATTGTTGCCGATTTTCACCTATTGAACATATTTGCCAATTCAATGAATTCTTTCTTTAAATAAATATTGTATTTGAAAATAGCTGCATTAGTCACAGGAGACCTTCTTCCCAGGAATTATCACCCTTTTTCAGATGAAGGAAGGTTTTATTGTCTGTCGCCTGAGTCGTTCTAATCTGTGAGGGAGTATTGATAAGGACATTTTCGAGCGAAATTAAGGAACCTTAAACTTTTCACTGCGAATGCATCGTTTTCATATTTTTTTGTTTTTTACAGAATGTATATTTTGTGGAAATTGAATTTTATCAGTCTCTTACAGTACTAAGTGAGTTAATGGTTTTGTTACAACCACTGCACACACAGTTTCTTTTCCCTTTTTTATAGTGCCAACTGGACTTAGGTTTAATATTAAGATATAAAGAAGCAGTGCTTTTTGTGTTATTTAGAATTCATCAGAGCTGCTAAGGTAATAGGAGGTCAACCTCTCAGGCATAACCACTTCCTTTCAGAAGGATTTATTGCTTGATACATCTCATCTGTGAGGTAGTATCGACGGGACTGACCAAGATATTTGGGGGTGAAATTGCTTGTTAACAGTCACTTAGACTATAAATTGACTTTTAATGGTTTTGTTACACAAATTGTGTATGAACGGTTTCTGAGTTTTTTTTTGTTTCTTTTTGTATTTCCTCCCGTATTTAAGATTAGTGATAGGGTTACTGCAGGGCATATATATTTTTTCTTATTCATATCAAACATTATGTTTGTGTATAGATACAAATACAAAAAGAATTTCTCGCCTCTATGTAAATTACTGGTTCTGAAATAATACTAACATTTATGTTATTTATAAATTTAATACAGAACACTACAAATAATATTTATAGCTAAGTAAAAAATGGAGTAAAAATATTTATTTGCAGTTCAGCATGAGTTTCTTGGATCCTTTGATTTTCCCAAGCATCGATTCCACTAGCAACAAATATGAATAGAATTTGTGCGAGGATCTGTATAGTATCTATTCTGTCTTCAGTACTGTCGGTACTTCCTCACAAAGGCGGGGAGGAGATGATATTGTTCATATTTATTTACCTTCCTATTTAGAGACGATGCCGGTACTTAATTTGGGAAAATCCAACTCCCCAAGGAGGGGAACAAAAATACCTTTATAGTACCATTTGAACTCACTTGCGAATAAGGGCACATCATCCATAAGCAATAAATTCGTCCTCCTCCTGAAACGAAGAGGCAATGCATGGGAGTATGACCTTCTGAGACTAGACTATGATTAATAACCTAAATGAGACAACCATCTGAAAATATCAGTTTTCTCAAATTTAAAAATTTGAATATGAAACATGAAAAAAGAATCTTTGTTTGAAACTGCAAAGTTGGTACTATAGTAAAATGGTACTATGGTAAAATAGTTTTAGTTAATGTCTTTGTCAAAAGATTTAGCATTTAGTAAATATTTAGTTTAGTTAATCTTTACCTATCATTTCCTTTTATCGTCAAAGTTATGGCAACTGAAGATCGAATTAACTTAATTTTTAATTTAATTGTTCGTTAAAAACATTTCCGTAATAAATAATTCTATATGCTAGGAAGTAATCTTGATTTCAAATGACTTACAACACACCTGTCTCCATCTTTTTCTAAAATGGAGACGAGTGCAAGTACATTTGAGAGATTTGAAGATTATTCATGTCCACATTATTAATAAATATTTGGTAAATTTTAAGTTTTTAATCCAGGCTTTTTTAACAAAAAATAAAAGTGACATCCTGGAAAAATAAAAGTAATCATCCTGGAAAATCATCTGCAAAAGTTCGACATTCAACATTTTGATCATGTCATCTCACTTCCCACTCTTTATATGGAATCACCTAGAAAAAATAGAATCTCGTTTTTATTTTTCCATGCAAAATCCTGGACTTTAAAATAATCTCTTTTATTTTATCAGGTTTTAGTTGATATTATTCATACTTTTATGCATTTGTTGAAACCTTTGCGATGGCCTTTTGTCATACGAGCCATTAAGTAAATGTTTTATTAAGTTAGAGAATTCTTTTGAAAATTAGAAAATTTATTTTATGTTTTGTTATTTAAAAATACCCCTCATTTGATGTTTTATCTACATCCTGTTTATAAACGTTTTATCAGAATTCAATTTTAATCCGAGTGATCACTTTACTTACATAGAAAAATGATCCGGGGAAACTTTTCCGTTTAATAGGCCTTTCATTAATGTGGCCGCCATACAAAATTTTACAAAAGTAAATAATTTAAAATATTTAATAAAGCTTTATTTACCACAAAAAAAAAACATAATATTCATACAACATTCTAAACTGCCACACCGGACATTAATGAAATGCATGTATTCTTTTTTTAATTGAGGATTATGGTCCATCTTTTCGTCCGTGTTACTATTAGAGCTTGGCTTAGGTTTGTTTGTGTTGTACAGGGTGTTTGAGAGAATTTTGATAATTTTTTATATTCTTATATTTGAAGTATTTAATAGTGGTAAAGTATACCATTGGTGGGGGTGAGAGCTGGAAACCATGAATGGCTGGAAATCACCGAAATATTGCACTGGATTAAAAAATTTGGAAATCAATTTATGAATGTTTTTATAAACATTTATAAATTATTTCTTGCCACTAAATAAATGATTTTGTTGAATAACAAATTGAAGACACAAAAGAGATTTATACATTTTAATATAAAGAACAAGCATTCTCTAGATAAAAAATAAAAAAAACATTATTTCTTGTATACGGTCTAAAGAGTATCTTCCTTACTCATGAGGCAGAGTTCAATACTTAGATTGAAAATCAATCAATACCATAATGGAAGCTGATTAGTTCCAGGTTACAGTGATTTATAATTGGGATGGGTTTTGGGCCGACATTGGATGGAGAAATTAATAAAAGGTCTGACAATTTTTATATATATATATATATATATATATATATAATTATTTTATTTAAATTGGGTGAAATTGCTTTTGAACAGTCCCTTAGTTTAATGTCCATTGGGGATACTCAGGTTTCATCTATCTGGTCATCCAGAAAGATGCATTAGTCCCTTTAGGAGTGATGACCCCCAAAATCGGAAGTACTTCTGATTTTGGGCTCTTCACGCCTGTATCATTTGGGAAAGGGATGAACCCACAATTTATTTTCCCCACCAACTAAGTAAGATAACAGAGGATAATCAATGAATCATTTGTGTTTTTGTATAGATCTATAGGGCAGAGTATTTTTGTTACACTTATTAAATTTATATAGAAGCTATAAGATATCTTCTATAGAAATCTACCCCTTCCCCTTCTCTATCGGATTTGTCTACCTTCTTTTTGTATTTTTATTCCCCTTCACTTTTTGTTTAAAATTATATTAAAATCTTCATCTTTAAGGATTAAAGATGAAGATTTTAATATAATTTTAATGGATAATGATAATGGAATTCCGATAGGCTTAAAAAAGCTAAAAAGTAAAAAAAAACTCAGTTTTCTTATTTGAAGTGTAAAACATTTAAAATTGCTGTCTCAATATGAAATGGCTCCGTATTTAGAAATATAACAAATTTTAAAGAAAAAACTAATAAAATTTATAAGTACATAAAACTAAAAATTATTTTTATCAATTAGCCATAAAATTTCCAGGGGGCCACCTTATTTTGTTTGAAGCAAAAAAACACTCGCATTTTTTGTTTATTAGAAAATAAACAATGATGGCGAGTGTTTTTTGTTTTTATTTCAAAGTGTTTGCTTGAATTGCACAACATTTTCGAAAAGAAATTAAAAATGAGAAAATATAAGATTGTTTGAAATGAAATCCTTCTTTTTTGGTGGTTTTCTTCCATTTTTATCCATTTTGCTTTTCAAAATCAAATATAAAAAGAAAATATGCTTTTGGATAAAATTTATAAATGAACTACTCTTTAATAAATTAATCTTTAAAAGATCAAATATACAAATGCATGGCGGCTTCATAAAAGTAGGAGAACTAAATGTCATTGTCGGGGGGGTAGGAGGTAGTAAATAAGCAAAGATATTTCAACATTTTTTGAAAACTTTTGGGAAAAAAAATCCATTTGTCAACTGATATTTTGTTTTAAATGATCAATATGGAAAAATTATTTTCAAAAATCCTAATTGTAAAATCTAAAAAATTAGTATTCAAAAATAAGTGTTTAAAAAACCATAACTGTTTTTATTAAGAATAATAGACATCCAATGATATAAATTTGTCCAAATAGTTACTTGAAAGAGCAAATTTAATTCGGAATTACAGTTTTTGAAAATAGTTCTTTCAATTAAAAACACCTAGCATAAATTTAAAGATTTGGGCTTTGCTAAAAAGCAACAAAAACATCTATACAAAAAGCCAAGTGTATATCGTCCTATCAATTGATACAAATTAAAAACTTTTAACAAATACGTTTTCAAAATAGTAACAAAACTTATCAGAATTTTATATAACAAAAGTTGGTAATCAAAAATCGACTTTAAGCTGAGAAATTTAATTTTAAATTGCTTATAAATTTCACTTGTGGCATGAAGTCATTTCTTCTGAGTTTCCACAATTGAAAAGTTTAATAGTTTGAAAACTTAGCATAAAATTTAACAAAGAAGAAAACTGCTTAATCTTAATCAGAAATATTTTGTAAAATCAGAAATCATTTGTCATGTTAAATAAGTATTTTAATTTGAGTTAAAAAATAAAGGATAATTATTGAGATTAAAGAGTTCTGTGCCTAAAATTATTGGATAAATAAATTAAATTTGCTCCAATATAAATGGGAAATGTTAAAATTGTAGCCAATCAAAATGTTCAAATAAAAACTGAATGTAATTTATGTTCTTTGCATTATAAGTTTAACAAATATGGATGAAATATCAAATGTTTGCTATTTTAAAAAGATTATCTCTTGAATTTCGATTCTAATCAGTTTGAAAAACGATGAATGAGCACCAAAGGATTGAAGATAAGATCTTTTGGAGAAGGAAAAGAAAAACTACAATTTAGACGTAAGAGAGTAAAAATCAAAGATTTTATTGGATTTTTCTCAATCAATCAAAGTAGAGAAAGTAATTAGAAAATGCATCAATTGAAATTCAAATTCTTACTTTGCTATTAATAATATTGGATCAAATCCAGTAAATTGAGTGCTTTTAAAGACTATCTTAATGGCTGATGATGTTGCTCTAAAAAAATTGCAAGATGTTCAAAGCTTTGTTTAAGAGAAAGAAAAATTTCCATACACAGTTAGAATATCAACATGAACCAAACATTTTGTTTTAATATTCAAAAGAATTATTTAAACAAAAATAATAATAATAGTTTAATTATTATTATTTGACAATAATATTATTGTCAATTTTTTTTCTTCTCCTTTTTAAAAAATGCAAATCTCACTGCTTTGACATCCAACCATAAAGAAACCAGGTAGCTCTAAATAGTGGAAAAAACAGAGCTTCTTAGATGTTTAAGTATTTAATGATATGAAAAGAAAAAAACAAGAGAATATGTTATTCTCTTATCTCCAAAATAAATGAAAACAAATTAAACACAGTTATCTGCCCTTTTCATCTTACTGTCTCAAAGACACAGAAAACTTCAACAGAAATCAAATAGAAAAAATCAATTGTAACAAAAATATAATTGAAATGTTTTAAAATGTTAAAATAAACGCTCAATCGCACAAAGGCAATATGTGCACATCTTAGCATTGGAAATCTTTTTTTCTTCTTTACATTCACTATGTTTCCTTAACCATTTCACCATTATCTTCAGCCACGATGGAACGAGTTAGAAACCAACAATTAGTTGGTGTTGGTCGTCGCAGTAACATGGAAGTGTGACACAGGCTGTCACCAAGATCATAGAATCTTGCAGCTCCATTTTGCAGCAACCTGATCTTAACATAATGCTCATCATTGTTGTTGTTAATATTAAGTGCCATTTTCTCATCACTGACCCTCAATGCTCGCCTGACTTTGGCCAGTACTTGCCACAACAGCAGCTGAAGAGCTGCGTAAGGCAAGTTCCGGTGGCTGAGATATCAAACTTTTGTAAAGAGGATTAAAAGCAGAGGTGACACTGGGTTTTAGGACATACGCATTGTTCTTAGGTGAGCAGAACAAGAGAGGTTCTTTTATTGCTGGTGTTTTCCTGAAAGACAAAGACAGATTGTTTTAGAATAAAAATTAAAGAAAAAAAATTGTTTCATTTTAATAAAGTTAAGTGAGAATATATATGTACTTCAATGAGTGACTGTTTAGGAATGTGTATGTAAAGCGCGATCTGAGTGACCTTGCAAGTGGAAAACAAATACAAATACAACAAATATGACGGGCAGTCTTGGGCCATTCAAACTTTTAGGGAATTGTTTTTTCTAGATGAAATGTTTTCTTTTCAGAGAAACTATCAATATAAAGTAGCAATAAACAGCATTAGATTTCTCTATTAGAAGGAGTGAAATACACAGTGTGATCAAGGTCTTAAAAAAAACGGATGTTTAATCATTGAACATCAAAGTCCTTGTCATGCCGACTCTGTTTACTACTCAACACTACTAATAAAACTGGATGTTTAATCCTTGAGTACCTTAAACCATGTGACTTAATTTCTTTCTGTGCGCATTGTCACTCAACCCAACCAATCAGATCACATCAAAGTGCCGCACTAGCAGCAGCTCACAGGACATATTGTTTCTTCACTCAGCAGCTCATCTCCTCCGTCGCTGCTGAGCGCACCTTGCTCCATGGACATTTGTCATTACGGCAACCTTTCTCCAGCTCAGACTCATATGCAAACCTAGCTCCAGCTTCAGCCTGTCTCTCCAGTTCCTGCAGCGCCTGCTCCAACCTGCCTCTCCAGTTCCTGCAGCGTCTGTTCCAGCTCCTTCCTGCAGAGCTTGCTCCAACCTGCCTCTCCAGTTTCTGCTCATGCTCTGGCTCTTGCAGCATGTGCTCCAGCTCCTTTCAGCAGCTCCTGCCTCTCCGACTCTAGTAGCTTCTTTTCCAGTGCCTGTCGACATCCTGAACCTACCTGTTCCTGTCGACCTAACTATTGGCCACATACCATAGGAACCTCATTACACCTCAGAAACGTCAACATTAAAACTCTGTGTGACATCATCACATGCTGTCCAGGTTCCAGAGACATCACCAGGACTACCAGTTTTTTTCTTCTTCTCTGTCATTACTCTTGTACCAAATAAATACGACCATGATCTTTTTACACTGTTCATCTGCATTTGTCATTTCTTATTTGCCATTGCCATTAATTCTTGCCTGTGTCTACTTTCTTAGTTGTAAGACCACCCAGGTGACTGGCCTCTTTTTGAATACTCTCCTCATATTGGTTGGTGATCTGTAGATCATGCAAAATTTTTTTTATTAGATTTCAAATGTGAACAATTGAGCAGACTATTATAGTTTTCAAATCTTCTCAGCCATTCGAGATGTTATTTCTTATGTTGATCATCTTTTAAAATTGCTTATTGTTTGTTTCTTCTGTTGATCATCTTTTAAAATTTCTTATTGTTTATTTCTTCAACTGATCATCTTTTTAAATTGATTATTGTTTGTATTTCTATTGATTATCTTTTGAAATTGCTAATTATTTACATTTGTTTACGTTTATGTTTATCATATTTTAAAATTGTTTATTGTTTGTTTCTTCTGTTAATTATATTTCAAAATTGCTTATTGTTCCTTACCTCTGTTGATTATCTTTTAAATTGCTTATTGTTTGTTTCTTCTGTTGATCATCTTTTAAAATTGCTCATTGTTTGTTTCTTCCAATGATCATCTTTTGGAATTGCTAATTTTTTACATTTGTTTACGTTTCTTCTGTTGATCATCTTTTAAAATTGCTTACTGTTCATTTCTTATGTTGATCATCTTTTAAAAATGCTTATTGTTTATTTCTTCTGTTGATCATCTTTTAAATTGCTTATTGTTTGTTTCTTATGCTGATCATCTGTTACATTATGACGGGCCCTGTATTTTGAAAACAGGTAAAGTAGCTACTGGGTGAAAGAAATAGGATTAAGTGCAATTTAGGTGCATTGATAATTTGGGACGCATGTGTGTATGTCCATATGTACAGAGAGATCGCTTAACTTGCGCGATTTGTAACGGAGTCATCTCGTGCAATTTTAGTGGTCGCAGTGACGGGTGATGAGACCTTAGTTCAAAGGTTAGGTCACACCTGCGTTGTAATCACGAGATTTTGTGACGTCACAGTTTTCCCGGTGGGAAAACTGAGTGAGATTGAGAGTTCTTGACTGGAAGCCGACGAGTCAGGATGCATTAGTCATGTAGCGATTAAATAAGAGGGGAACACGGATCCCCAAAAATGAGAGCCAGATGATGTCCCCCTCTTCCTTCCCTTACAAGTGATTAAGTGATTAATTAGTTAAATAACTAGCGTAAGCTCTTCTCTCTACTGCTTCAGTATTGACAAGCTAATAGAAAATCAATGGCTCAAACTAATTAGAAGGCTTGTTATATTTTGTATGTAAAAGATTTGATTTCAGCTTACGAAGAAACCGCCGGTACGAGATTGCGACAACAACAAGCATCTGCAAAGAGTGATGGCGGCGACGGCTCAGCAGGCTAACAATAGCAGCTAAGGTTGCAGACAACAAAGAGACAGAAAGAAGAAAGAGAAATGTAACTCTCGCATTGGGTTGACTGCTGTGTCAGCCGAAGGCAGGAGATTGGAAGCCGGGACCGATTAGCAAGACCACTTGACGTCGCCCGGATCGAGAAACGACATATCGTCCCGTTGGCAAGCGATGCCGTTCGCTGGATCAACAAAGGAGCTGTTCTACAATGCCAGAGATTCCGACATTACAATATGTTATAAACCAGCAATTTAACACATCTTTTAAAATTGCTTACTGTTCATTTCTTATGTTGATCATCTTTTAAAATTGATTATTGTTTGTTTGTTCTGGTTATCATCTTTTAAATTGCTTATTGTTTATTTCTTCCATTGATTATCTTTTAAAATGGCTTATTCTTTACATTTGTTTACGTTTCTTCTGTTTATCATCTTTTGAAATGTCTTATTGTTTGTTTATTCGGTAGATCCTCTTTTAAAATTCCTTTTTGTTTGTTTCTTTCATTGATAATCTTTTGAAATTGCTAATGGTTTGTCCATTCTGTTGATCACCTTTTAAAATTGCTTTTTCTCCTGTTGATCATCTTTTAAAATTGCTTATTGTTTTTTATTTCTGTTGATCATCTTTTAAAATTGATTATTGTTTGTTTTTTCTGTTGATCATCTTTTGAAATTGCTAATTCTTTACATTTATTTACTTTCTTTTGTTTATCATCTTTTAAAATTGCTTATTATTTGTTCTTTCGGTTGATATTCTTTTAAAATTGCTTATTGTTTGTTTCTTAGGTTGATCACTTTTTAAAATTGCTTATTGTTTGTTTCTTTTTTATTATCTTTTAAAATTGCTTATTATTTACATTTGTTTACATTTCTTCTGCTGATTATCTTTTAAAATCACTTATTGTTTATGTTTTTTCTGTTTATCATCTTTTCAAATTGTTAATGTTGCTTCTGTTGTGATCTTTTGAAATTTATTTATTTATTTCATTGATAATTTATTTTATTGATAGTTAAAGAGGCATAACAAACATGTTATGCCTCTTTAACTATCTTCTCAATTCAACTGTTAAAAAGAAAAAATTAAACTCTTAGTACAGTATCGATATCCAGATCAAATTCTGTTAAATATTTCATTTGATAACTCCCAAAAGTGCCCCCTCAATTTTTCCCTCCTACCACTTTCTCTGAATTCATCCAACCTCATCTTAAACTGATCCATGCTATTGCTGTTTTTAATCTGATCTGGCAACTTATTTCAAAAACATATTACTCTGTGTGCAAAAAAACTTAACTATTAACAGATCTAGTTTTTGAAATCTGCCTTGACAATAACTTTCCAGATCTAGGAGAAATACTAAAAAAATGCCCACCATAATTAGAAATGCCATTTATTATCTTGAAAGTCTCAATCATATCACCTCTCATTCTTCTCTCCAGCAAAGTAGTCAATTTCAATTTGTCCAATCTCTCCCTGTAACTGCACTCCTTTACTTTACTTATTAGTTTTGTCACCCTTCTTTGTACGCCTTCCAGTTTCAATATTACATTCTAATTTCCATATCTAGTCCAGGCCTGGGTGCAGTATTCTATATGAGGTCTTATTAGAGCTTTATATATCCTTAACACAACATTTGTCTCCCTTGAAATAATATTCCTAACCATCCACCTGATCATTCTATTTTGACAATGGTCAAAATATGATTATTTGCCTTAAATGTATTATCAAACCCCACTCCCAAAACGCACTCTCCATCTACGTCTTTGATTTCTCTGTTGTACATATTCAACTACAACATTCTTGGATCCTACATGTAGTATTTTACATTTGTCTAGGTTAAATCAATTGCTTACTGTTTACATTTTTTTAACTTTTAAAATGGCTTATTCTTTATGTCTGTTTACATTTCTTCTGTAGTGGACCTTTCTTGAAGTCAGTTTTGTTTAGTATGGTAGTTGACATTTATTGAAGTCAGTTTGTTTAGTATGGTAGTGTATATTTATTGAAGTTAGTTTTTTTTAAGTATAGTTTTGTTTAATATTTATTGAAGTCAATTTTGTTTAGTATGGTAGTATATCTTTCTTGAAGTCAGTTTTGTTTAGTATGGTAGTGTATCGTTATTGAGGGTTTTTTTTTAGTATGGAAGTGTATTTTTCCTGAAGTTATGTTTGTATATGGTTGGTATCTTTTTTGAGGTTATGTTTTTTAGTATGATAATTTATCTTTATTGAAGTTTTTTTAGTATGGTAGTGTATCTTTCTTGAAATTAGTTTTTTTTAGTATGGTAGTGTATCTTTCTTGAAATTAGTTTTTTTTAGTATGGTAGTGTATCTTTCTTGAAATTAGTTTTTTTTAGTATGGTAGTGTATCTTTCTTGAAATTAGTTTTTTTTAGTATGGTAGTGTATCTTTCTTGAAATTAGTTTTTTTTAGTATGGTAGTGTATATTTCTTGAAGTTTTTTTTTAGTATGGTAGTGTATATTTATTGAAGTTAGTTTTTTTAAGTATAGTTTTGTTTAATATTTATTGAAGTCAATTTTGTTTAGTATGGTAGTATATCTTTCTTGAAGTCAGTTTTGTTTAGTATGGTAGTGTATCGTTATTGAGGGTTTTTTTGCTGAAGTTATGTTTGTTTAGTATGGTTGGTATCTTTTTTGAGGTTATGTTTTTTAGTATGGTAATTTATCTTTCTTGAAGTTTTTTTTTAGTATGGTAGTGTATATTTATTAAAGTCAGTTTTGTTTAGTATGGTAGTGTATATTTATTAAGTCAGTTTTGTTTAGTATGGTAGTGTATCTGTCTTAAAGTTAGTTTTGTTTAGTATGGTAGTGTATATTTATATTAAGTCAGTTTTGTTTAGTATGGTAGTGTATCTTTCTTTGAGTCAGTTTTGTTTAATACGGTAGTGTTAGTTAGAAACATTTTTAGCTAGGTAAATAAATGACATTTAGAAAAGACATATTTAAAGGGAGATAACTTGTCAGAGTTATCTTTCCTTGCAAGAGTTATGCCCCCTGGCTTCCTACCGAGAGACACACATTTGTAAAAACGTATATTGTTTCCGCTCTCACTATAACTGTAATTAATTTAGTAAATCCTATATTTCATATCATAAAAATTATTTCTAAACTATACTGAGTTTTCTCAATCAAATTATTCCTCCTATTTTTGTTTATTAGTAAATAAATAAACATTTGCGGTTACTTCAAGTAGTGTATCTTTCTTAGTTTGTTTTGTTTAGTATAGTAGTGTATTTTTCCTAAAGTTAGTTTTGTTAAGTAGTATTGGTATCTTTCGTGAAGTTCGTTTTGTTTAGTATGGTAGTGTATCTTTCTTGAAGTTCGTTTTGTTTAGTAGTGTATATTTCTTGAATTTAGTTTTGTTTAGTATGATAGTGTATCTTTCTTGAAGTCAGTATGGCAGTGTATCTTTGAAGTTTTTTTTTAATATGGTAGTGTATATCTCTTGAAGTCAGTTTTGTGTAAAGGGTTGCTATTTTGTTTAAATTCATAATAAATAAAAACAAAAATATATTCAAAATAAGCACACATTTTTTTTACATACAGAAGACTTCAATTTTATCAATTTTTTGGATGAAATTTGTACTAAGTATTTCTAACAAGTGTTACTTTACACATTTTCAATCCTATCAAATGGATTAAATGGTCCAATTTTGAGACAATAGATATATATTTTCTTTCTCTCTACCAATAAGACATCGTAATTTGAGCAAAAGGCTCTGAGTGACAATAATCAAAAATGTTTAATAAAATTACTGGGAAAGAAAATAATCAAATAATTTTTTCTTGCAACAAACATTACTTACTTTGCACTTTCAACACAAGTTGCTTTAATTCTCTCGCAACCATCCGGTGGTTCTCTTGCAAAGGAATAGGACATATTTGGTTTAGGGCTGGATACAAACTTGGGTTCAGGTGATGCGATCATGGATAACTCAGGGTCACCTGAAATAAATTTGACAAAAGTTAGTTAAAGCTTACAAATGCTTTCTTTAACATTAAAAATAATCAACAAGCAAATTCCATACTTTATTCTGCAAGCAACTTTTTAATTTGTAATTTTTCATAGCTATTTTCATCTGAAAGAAAAAATATACTTAAATGTTCAAGCAGATTCAGGATTAGTGGTAGAATTGCTGAACACATAATAATTTCTTTCATCACACTGTGATAAGAGACTCATATACACTTAAAACAATTTCTTTTCTTTTTAAGTAAGATTTTTGTTATTCTAAAGTAATGAATGCAGTCAATAAATATTCTTATATACGTTATGCTATAAGTACAAGGGATTAATTTAAAATTGCATAAAAAATTAATTCAATTTTTATTTTTATATCCTTAATACGTCATCATAACAGAATATGGGATCATACAGGGAATAAGCACCCCGGATCAATCATATAGCGAAAGGAACGCCTTTCCTTCTTCACCGGTGTCTTCCGGTTGACCTTTCAATAAACAAACAAAACATCGAAGTGTTCAAAATACATATAGATTTTTTTTTTCTTTTAAAATATGTTAATATTTATATTAGGGGGGGGGGTATATATTATATATTTATTTTTTAATGTAGGGTGAGTTTTTTCTTTTATTTACAAAACTTTTTGATAATAGAAAATAGTTTTGAAAACGAGTAATCTTAAACGAAACATTGCAGAATACTCGTTCTAAAATGTTTTTGTGTCACTATTTACTTGCCTCCCCCACGAGGGCAGAATGCATAATAAAATCTTATAGTGTGCTTCTTTTTTTTTTTTTTTTTTACAATAAACACAGACGATTCTATTTTCGTATTTAGCAATCATCCGTTTTGCTTCCCCATGAGGGCAGAATTAGACTTCAAAAATAAGTTTCCAAACTGAGGCAATTTGAAGTTTTGTCCCAATCCAAAGTGCTCCAATTTTGGGGGAACTGGGTTTTCCCTGCAATGAAACAGGAAAGAAAAAGGCGAAAAATGAAAAATTGGAAGTGAACGACCAAATGAAAGATGCATGAAAACACCTGGACATAACCATGAAAAAGATATTTGAGAAACGGAACTGTTACTGACAGCTGCACAGAACAACGTGATCAGAATCAATAATATCAAAGCCAAAATAGACAAAATCCAAGAAAACAGTAAATGTAGACTCTGTAGGCGAAAATGAATGCAGCAACCTATCCGAAAATGAGTAGAAAAACAGATAAAGTCCTTTGTGATAAAGGTAGTCCACTGAGAACTATGCAAACATCTTCACTTTGAACATGACACAAACCTATCGGAAAATGAGTAGAAAAACAGACATCACTTTGTGATAAAGGTAGTTCATGCAAACATCTGCACTTTGAACATGACACAAACCTGAGACAGTATGCGAAAATGAAAATCATAAAATCCTTGTGAATATGGAGGTACAGACAAATAAACTCATTGATGCAAGGAGACCGTACATGACAATCGTCAACATAAAAAAAATCAGCCAAGTTGTAGATTTTGCCACCCCAGCAGAACACAAGATCAAGGAAACATAAAAAACTAAGCATTTGATCATTACAGTAACTTAATTCATATCTCTGGAGTTTGTAAGTGAGCGAATAACCCTGATGAAGTTCACAGCTTTACAATATGGTTCAAGTGAAGATGCAAAAGATGAGTTTTATAACAGGCTTATTGCAGTAACTAGCAAGGTTGATAAGAAGGAAGTACTTGCTGGCTGAAGATTTGATTGGTCATGTTTGAAAGACCCCTGCTGATTTTGAGGATGTGCATGGAGAAAATGGATATGGTGATAGGAATAAAAAAGGAGAAAAAATTTTAGAATTTGCTCTTGCCATGCACATGTTGGTTGCAAACATCTTTTTTAGGAAAAAAAGAGTAACAGACTCAGTACTCCTTTTTATTTGTGTCCAGAGAGTTTTGTCCAGGTTGTTCGGAAGAGATGCTGTATACTGATAATTTAGTACTTGCTTGTGAAACAATGAAAGACCTACATGCTACTTGGAGAAATGTTATGGAAAGTAAAAGTGAATGTTACCAAACGAAAGTGATGATCAGTGGTTGTAGTGTTGCAAAGCTCCCAAAAAGAGGAAATCCCTGTTCAGTTTGATGAAAAAGAGTCGGGTGCAATCTAATCTTTTGTGGTACTTGTAAGCATTGGGTACACAAGAAGTGCAGTGGAATTACTGGTAGGTTGAGAAAGGATAACTAGTTTATATGAAAGAAGTGTAAATACAATGGAGATGGATGAGAACTCGGATGTGGAAAAAGTATATACTTTGGTAAATACATGTGTTCAGAAGTTTTGTTACCTTGGTAATATCATTGGAGCAGGTGCTAGTGTGATTGAAAGAGTTAGGAGTGGATGGAGTAAGTTTGTGGAACTTCTGCCTTTACTAACCAGCAATGTGTTACCATTGTCAACCAAGGAGAGCCTATCAAGCATGTGATGATGTATGGAAGTGAAACTTGGTCAGTGAAGGGTTAGGACATGCACTGCATGAAGAAAAATGATATAAGAATGATACAATGGATGTGTGATGACCTCAGAGGAAGATTAAATCTGGACAGTATAGGAAGATGTGTGCAGAACAGGAGACTTCGATAGTATGGCCACGTTGAAAGAATGGATGAAAGTTCTTGGGTGAATAGATGTAGAACAGTGAAGGGTTGAAGACATGCACTGCATGGAGAGAAATGATATGACAGATTGAGTAGAGGTACTGTTGTTACTACAACACTGGCTGTCATTGCAACTGCTTACTGATATTTCCACAGCCTCAGAAGGAGATTCAGTTCAAGGAAAACATGTGAGGAAGTGATAAAAATCGACTTGAGAAAAAGAGAGATAAATAAAAATTTGGCCAGAGATAGGTTAGCTGGCAAGTCCATTTCTTAAAGCCGTCCACCACATGCCAGCATGTAAAACGGACGTAAAAAGGAGGATGATGATGATAATTTGGGCCAGGATTTTTTTCCTTGGTAGTAGAACTTTTAGCTAAATTCAAATAATCTTAGCCTAATTAGTCATTATCTCAAAGCTGTACCTAACAAAAAAACTGTGACATAGAATATGAAAGATTAAAATCTCAAAAACCTATGTTCTTTTCTCAAACAAAAGATTTAAAGTGGAAAATGCCCACTGCATTAAATAGGAGAAATGTTGCATTCTTTCATCATCATTAAGTAAAGATTCTTAGCTATATTCAAATAATCACCACAAAGTTGTTCCTCACAAAATGTTGAATTCTTGAAGTAGTCACAAACCTTTATCAGTTTCTTTTGGGATATTATTTGCATTGTCCGTTTGACTAGAGGGTCTAGATGTTTCCATATGACCAGCTGGCATGATGGGCATCACTGGACTTACAGACTGTGACCGACTACCAGCAGTAGAGCTACTGTTGCTACTACAACTCTGGCTGTCATTGCTACTGCTTACTGATGATATCTCCACAGCCTCAGAAGGTGTTTGTGTATATAAGCTGCGGGTGCTGGTCATGTGTGAAGAGAACAAAGCAGTACTGTTTAGTCCTTTAACTACATTTCCACGCAGCTGTTGATGGTGTTGTTGCTCGGGTAAAGGTGCACGGTGGCCATCAGGAATATCATGGGTATGCACCTACAGTAATAAATATAGAAAGTCTTTCAGACAGACCAAAAAATAAAAGTATGATAGAATTGAAACTGAGAATTTTTATACAGGATGACTCACAAGTAATCAAACACCTGATCTTACATCTCTGGACATTTTTCTTTGAGATGTGTTGAAAAACTCAGTCTACGCTGAAAAGACGCCAACAAAAACTGTTTTGACTGCCTGGTTACTTCTGACTGACCCTGTATAATGCTAAAGTAAAGAAAAAAAAAATTCTAAAACATGAATGATTAATAATAAAATTATGGTTGAAGTGTTAATTAATTAATTAATTTTGTTAAATATTATAAGAATTATCGGTTCTAAACTGTTCTTACAAGAAAAAAAGATAAAGAAAAAAGAACTAAAACCTTACTTATAAAAAGATAATAGGATTTATTTGCATTTAAAAGTGAAACGTTTCAATCTGGCTTCTACAATATCTCATCATTTTTAGAAAAAGTGATCATAAAATAATATTAAAATAAATATTCACTAATATAATGAAAGACAGATTTACCAATATGTGTAGACACATGTCAAACATAACAAGTATGGGAGTAACAACAACTGACCATATGTCTCAAAGGCACTACGGCAGAATTGGTCAGGTGGTGAGGGGGCAACTAAACACTTGTCACAGAACTGGTCAAGTGGTGAGAGGGTGACAGAATGCTTGTCACAGAACTGGTCTGATTTAGGTCACGACTGAATGCTTGTCACAGAACTGATCTAGTTGTGAGGGGGGCGATTGAATGCTTGTAACAGAACTGTGAGGGAGGCAACTAAACACTTGTCTCAGAACTCTTCTGGTTGTGAGGGGGCAAGTAAAGACTTGTCACAGAACCCTTCTGGTGGTGAGGGAGAGACTGAACGCATGTCACAGAACTAGTCTGCTGGTGAGTGGACGATTGAACGCTTGTCACAGAACTGGTCTGGTGCTGAGTGGGCGATGGAATGTTTGTCACAAAACTGGTCTGCTGGTGAGTAGGCGATTGAACGCTTGTCACAAAACTAGTCTGGTGGTGAGGGAGTGATTTAACGCTATTCACAGAACTGGTTTGGTGGTCAGGGAGCGACTGAACGCTATTCATAGAACTGGTCTGATGGTGAGGGGGTGATTGAATGCTTGTCCCAGAACTAGTCTGGTAGTGAGGGGGTGTAAGACTATGTGCGTCCTTCGACAACCGGCAACCCCAACGTTGTGTGTGCCGCCGTTTTCTTTTCGTCTTCATCGTCATTCTAGCTGTGTCATCTATTCCATTGACGAATCGTCGAGGGCACAGCACTGGTTTACAAAGCAAAACAACGCAACTTACAAGATAAACACAAAATCAGATACAATGTGTTTCAAACAGTTGTATTCTGGTTGTGTGTGTATCACACAAAAGGGACCCCCAAACGTTAACGTCCACATTTTAATTAACTGAGATTAAATAACTCATCAACTCTCCTGAACTCAGCATGCGTCACTTGCCGCAATCCATCAACTGCCTGAAGCTTAACTATTACAACCCAACCAACCCAACTCAATCCCATCCGGTCTTTTGTTTCAGTCTGGTGGTAAGATGGCGATTTAATGCTTATCCCAGATGGTAGTGAGGGGGATACTGAGCGCTTGTTACAGAACTCTTCTAGTGGTAATGGGGCGATTGAATGATTGTCCCAGAACTAGTCTGGTACACTAGGAAACATGCAATCCCAACAATTTTATTTCCTCTACCTTCATTCAATTTCATCAGCACATTTGATTCATTAATCACACTCAGTATTTCCTTTTGAATTTTTGAAAACTAATTAAAAAGCAGAATAAGGAAAGTTCACTTACTTTGTCTTCATCTTCTGTTAATGAAATTGATTTCAGAACTAGTTTTTCTATTTCCTGAAATAGAAACAGAAACACTTTAAACAATAAATCTACCAGCAATTTTCTAACCTGGCTTCTACAATAGCTTATCATTTTTAGAAAAATTGATCATAAAACAATATTTAAATAACGGTTCACCCCTGGTATCTCTTCTTAAATAATAACTGATTGCGTGGATTGATGTCAGCTGCTTACTAAATTAATTGCTAGTTCCATCCGATCCATTTTTTCACCCACATGCCTTTTCAAAACAATATTTTATTCTTTTGTTGATTGTTTTCCACTCAGTGACGTCACCGACAAAGGAGTGTTACTGCTTTACCATTTCTCTCCAAAATAATTCTTTCTTCTCTTGTCTTTTAATATTTGGACCATAAATCCATCTGCTGTTATTCAGGTTTCTAATTCGTGCTAATAATGTTACATTTTTACATAAAAACAGCAGAAACAACATTCAAAATAAGGGAAAAATTTCAATTACACCAACTATAAAGTAAGTGTCCACGATCAAATCTAAAACCATACTGGTTTCCGGGTTAATGAGCAGAGAAGACCGTGCCCACCATTTTAAGAATGCTTATTCGCCGATAATTGCCACAGGCCAAGCATGCTCCTTTCCCTTTGTATATTAAGATCAAAATGGTGTCTATTCAGTCTTGGAAAACAGGAAAATCCATCCAGACATCAGATAATGGACTTCTGCAGTGATCTTATCACCCCTATAGGGGTGATAAGATCACTGCAGAGAACCACAGCAGGGATGCCATCAAGTCAAGGTGCCTTCCACAGTATGATTAAGGAGATGAATACATCTCTTTAATCATACTGTGGTTTTCCCAGATGTCGGAAAGATCCATCATCTCATAATGCCCTTCATCGACCACTGAAGCGTTATGAAGAGATCCACATTGAAAACTGAAGGGTTATGAAGAGATCTGTGAAGTGCCTAATACACCGTTTCATAGTCCTCAAGATTTTATGAAGGAAGGACTCATCTTTGGAGTTAGGTCCGAAGAACTGCCTGTGGCATTTAAATTTTTAACAATGCAATTCAACTTACTTAATGCAGTTAGCATGTTTCAATGTTCTTGTGACAATAAAGAGGAAAGAAAAAGGATGAGATGCTTCGCATGTCGTGTCTGCAGGCTAAAGAAGGGCTTCTCTTCATAAGTGCAGGTTTTTATGGTGGTGTCTGATTTGCATATGTGGCGATCAGCTGATATAAATGAAGAGGACAGCTGGGAAGCAGGGAGAAGCGATTTGGATTGCAGAGAGAAAGGCAGAGAGAAAGTGGGTTGCACGAAAATCGGTGAATTACAGTCAAAACTTTTTTTTTTAATTCTTTTATTTTTCTGGCACAGTTAGTTAACAAGCTATCTTGGCTTAAAATGGACAGCTGTTTTGACCTAAAGATAATTCCTGAGTTTGATGGGACTGGATTGAGAAGGTGGAATTAGTGTGTGACTTATCTGGAGTGAAGCGGCTTGAAAATGTCATCCCACTTCGGCTAACTGGAGGAGCATTCGCAGTTTACCAGCAACTCAAGAAGAAAAATCCGATGCAGCACGAATTAAAGGAGCTTTATTCACTGCCTTTGCCGATGACAGATTTACAGCATATGAGAAGTTTGAGGCACGTGTATTGCGTCCGGGTGGGACTGTAGACGTATATTTGGCAGATCTGTGGAAACTGTCAGTGCTATTTGGAGGAATACCAGATAATGTGTTAGTGTGTGTTTGTATGGGGGCTTCCCAACCCTGTGAAACGGCTGTTGCAGTCCTCCTCTAGGGTGGACGATATGACTTTAGAAGAGCTGTTGGCTCGAGCTCGAGCATTGATGAAAGACAATGCTGAAGTGGAGGAACCAATCGTGGCTGCGACACAGCCTACTCGAATTACTCAACCACCTGTGGGCATGGGGCGATCTGATTATACATGTTACAAATGCAACAGCACTAATCATTTTGTGAGTGACTGCATGCAAAGGAGGCAGACCACCCGTCAACGATGTTATTGGTGCAACAAGGCTGGTCATCTGGTAAGAGATTGTCCGGGAAATGAAGTTGGGGACGAGACATCAGTGTCAGTCTATTCCCCAGTCAGAATGTGAACTCGGCGCTACCTGATATTACTATTTATGTTGATGATGCACCATGCTTGGCTCTCCTTGACACTGGGTGCTCACGTTTTATCTTGAGTGCAAAGCTATGTCGATCTGGGTCAAAGCAGAAGATGGTGGTAACTACATTGACCGGCGCTATGCAGGCCTGCTACGGAAATGGCACTATTAGGATTCATACAGAGACTGGTAACGTTGCCACAATCAACGTGCTGATTATGCAAGGAAAACCTCTTGATTTCGATATGTTACTTGGCATTGACGCCATTAAGGCACTCGGTGGCGTTCGCATCACACAATCTGGAAGTGTGGAGTTTGGGGAGGCACAACCCATCTGTGCAGCACTTCGTATTAACGAAGCTGATTTTGTTGCAAAATTTGACAAATGGAAGAAAGTGTGGGTTGCAGCATGGAAATGGTCAGCGGATTGTGCACCAGAGAAACTGGAAACTCGGATTTCTGAATATCAATATCTAATTAATTAAGGGAAGATTATGAATGTGAGTTGCAGACCTGGATAAACAATGGTTGGTTGTTACCATATAATCAGGCGGAGTTTAGCCCACCCAAGGGACTAATAACACTGATGGCTGTGCTGCAGGCCAATAAAAATAAGGTGCGTCCTGTGATGGACTATCGTGAATTAAACACCTATGTTGATGCATTCACTGGCGATGCAGATGTATGCGCAGAGAAAATGCGAGAATAGAGACAGCAATGAACAAATGTATCCATTCTGGACCTCAGGAAGGCATACCTACAGATTCATGTTGAGAGATCCCTCTGGCCGTACCAGACAGTCATATTTAAAAGACAAAGATATTGTCTAACCAGATTAGGGTTTGGCTTAAATGTGGCGCCTCTTGTAATGCAAGCTGTGCTCGAGGTTGTGTTAGCCCAGGATGAGAAGATAAGGAGAGCAACGTCAGCGTATATTGATGACATATATATTAATGAGGACGTGGCGTCAGCAGAATCCGTAGGGAAGCATCTTGACCTGTACAGACTTGTGGCCTGGGGAGTCACTCAGTGTTGTATTCTGGGTGACTCGGCACTAAATGTAGTTCGAGGTCACGAGGATCACATACGTTCCGACTAGCTGCTCCATCAATCGCTCCACGTCCACGCTGTGTTGATTCAGCCACGTCAGGAACTTGGGTAAGAGGTCGGTTTCATTGGCAACCCCAAAAACAAGAAAAACTCGCCGAGAACAATAACAAATATTTATTGAAACACAGGTGTGTAACAATAATAAAAAGAAAAGTTATGTCGTTCTTGTTGGGGAGAAAAGGCACGTTGAGGAATCTGACTGGTGCTAAGTCTTGGTTAGGGGACTTTTAAAGTTTTCTGTGAGATTTGTCCCTTAGTTGAATTTCAAACAGAATTCCCTATTGTTTTGATCGGTTGCCAACATGGTCCTTCTCGCAGTCTGTCTGTTTCACTGAGCTGACTGACGGTCCTCTAACAAATGCTAATTCTTTTATTGGGAATTTCTACTTGTGACAAGGTTTGTGATTCGCTCACCAATCACAATTCGTTTTGCATTTTTCTGTTCTTTTATGATTGGTTGAGCAATGAGAAACCTTTATTTTATCAAAAAGGTGGGCCTTAATTATGGGCCCCCAGTATGGAGCCGGGTCTTAATTAAGAATTAGCATGCCTTAATATCAGTTGACAGGTAATTACATTCATCAAATATGGAAAGTGCACTCTCGCGATCTTCGACATAAAATTGTTTGTCATAAAATAATTTCTTGATTATTCTGACTTAGATTTCACTTATAATTTTGAAAGGTCATCATGAAAATCAAATCGTAACACCTGTCGGAATCAAATATGATTCTCTTTCAGTTCTGACTTCGATATAAGAAATATAAACAATTCAATTTGAGTTATTTCTTTCAACTGTCATTGTGAATCTGGGAAAAACAATGTTTTAATGTGACCGAAATAAGGCTCCAGCTTTCAGTGTCACCCTAGTGCGAAAGATGACCTTTTAAATTAAATCGGTCACAAAATTAATATTCTGCGTACCAACACTTAAATCATTTCAACTAGATCTGTTACATAATCTAATTAAATTAATTAATTAAAAACCTTTAATCAATTAAAATCAATTAAAATTCCACCAGACAGTTCCCCATCATGCTACAGACTTACTAGTAAGGACCCAGAAAAACTGAAAAATGGTGCACGAGTACTGGGATTAGAAATTTGGCTAGAGCATGGCCGACTGTGATGAGGTGAAGAAGCAGTACTGTGGATGCGCCAAAAAATATGACATGAAGATGTATCTTCTCCATGTGTGGCAAACTGGTGGGGCACTTTCCAGTGTGTGGATGGCTTTGAGTGGCAAACAGGCTACAACTGTCACACAGGACTGGGATGAAAAGGTTAGCAATGCTCCGCTGGAGTGTATGATAGCAGATACACTTGCCTGTGTACAGCAATCAGATCCCGTCCGAGGAAAATGATGCGTGGGCACAAAGGAACTGGATGTGTGGGTGGACGTAAGCTCGCTTGCTATGGGCGTAGCTCTTGATGCCAATGGAGCCATCATTGAGGATGCATGCTGGTTACAACCAACAAAGGATACCCAACATATAAATGTGGCAGAGCTGGATGCCGTACTAAAAGGACTAAATCTCGTGCTCAAATGGAAAGCCAATGTGTTACACATAAAAACAGACTCTGTGTGTGTAGCACTGGGTGACCAATGCACTCACGGGAAAGTCTCAGTTGAGCACAAAGGCCGCAAGTGAGATGCTCATAAGGTGGAGACTTGGCATGATAATCTCACTTGTGAAAGAGTACAACATTTCGGTTGATATAGTACTAGTAAGATCTGGCCAGAACCGAGCAGACTCCCTGATGAGAGTTCCACAGCGGTGGCTCAATGATGTGAAGAGAGAGGTTAAACCAACACAGCCAGTGTGTGCTTTTGCCACAGGAAACCTGAACCCAACACAGCTGAATAAAATTCATCGACATAGTGGACATCCTGGAATCAGGCGAACATTATATTTTGTGCGTAGAATCGACCCGTCTGTGTCTAAAGTGGCAGTAAAGGCAGTTATTCGGAATTGTGAGGAATGCCAGACAATAGACCCAGCTCCAGTGCACTGGAAAAAGGGAGGACTCAGTGTGCAGGACGTATGGAACCGGCTAAGCATGGACATCACACACTACAATGGTTGCCATTTTTTGACACTGATCGATTGTGGAACAACACGGTTTTCAATCTGGCGGGCACTACAACGGTAAGACACTGCACATGTGATCCAACAATTAGAATCAATGTTTTTTGAACGTGGCCCCCCAGCCGAGATTCTGGCTGATAATGACACTGTCTTCTGCAGTCAACAATTCAGGCAGTTCATGAAGGAGTGGGGTGTAAACTTCCGACCACGCTGTGCATACAGGCCATCAGGAAATGGTATTATAGAAAGGTGTCATAGGACAGTGAAACGGATTGCTGCATGAAAGAGCTGCCATGTTATAGAGATTGCATATTGGTACGTTACTCCCAAGGATGATGTGTCCACCTCATCAGCACCTGCCAATTTGTTGTACTCATACCAGATCAGAGTGAAAGGGGTCAATGTTGTGCCCTATCTGAATCACCATAGGATCTCTGCACCTTATGAAGATGGGGACACAGTTTAGGTGAAAAATCCACAAGGACGTTGCACGTTGAAATTCAGACCAGGTCGTGTCACTGGTGTGGTAAGTCCACAGTCGGTGGTCGTCAATGGCACGTCTTGACATGTAGGAGACATGCGCCCACGTCTCAATTTAGCACCGGTTGTGGACGACAATGATGACACATCATCATATAGTACTGAATGGAGAGAACCAGATTCCGATACAAGTAGTAGTGGTTCTGCATCTGAAAGTGAGGGAGAGGACAGACATTCCTTGGTTGAAGTTGCCTTATTCCATTGCCAATTCAGGTCCTGGTACATCTGATGTAAGAGAGGAAGAAATAACTGTCCCACTACGGAGAAGTACTAAGATAAAGCGACCTGCCACCATCTGTCACTAGTGTGATCATACGATCAGGGGGGAGTGTGACAATAAAGAGGAACACTCACCAGCAGAAAAAAGAATGAGGTGCTTTGCATGTCGTGTCTGCAGGCTAAAGAAGGGCTTCTCTTCATAAGTGCAGGTTTTTATGGTGGTGTCTGATTTGCATATGTGGAGATTAGCTAATATAAATGAAGAGGACAGCTGGGAAGCAGGGAGAAGCGATTTGGATTGCAGAGAGAAAGTGGGTTGCACGAAAATCGGTTGGAAGTTGAATTACAGTCAAAACTTTTTTTTTTTTAATTCTTTTATTTTTCTGGCACAGTTAGTTAACAGTTCTATGGACAAAGTAGTTTGTGACTTAGAATTTGTATACAACTATATAGACGATATCCTGATAGCTAACTTCTCACCAGAGGAACATTTAAAACATTTCCGTATTCTTTTCAAACATTTACAGAGTTACCATATTAGGATAAACTCTGTATAATGTATCTTCCGTGCCACAAGTCTTGTATTCGTGGGTCATATCATAATGTTGGAGGGTATTTTATCCCTTCCTGAAAAGGTTCAAGCTCTGCTTGATTTACGTACACCAACTTCTCTTCGTCAGCTACAACATTTTCTCTATTACTATAAATTACTATAGACGGTTTATCTGGCACTGTGTGAATATACTTGCTCCTTTAACCAACCTATTCAAGAATAGAAAGAAAAAAGATTAACCTATTTCACTTGATGACTGCCAGCTTTAGCCTTTCACGAGACAAAGAAAAAGCTTGCAGATTCATCTTTACTGTCAGATCCCATACCTGGTGTTGAATTTTCTATTATTGTGGATGCATCTAATTCTGTAGTCAGCACAGTCTTACCGGAACATTCAGCAGCAAATTTAACCGTTGTTCGACTTTTCTCGTCGATTGACACCTACAGAAAGTTGTTATAGTACTTTTGGACGTAAACTTTTTTGCTATTTACTTGGCAATTAAACATTTTTGCAACGCATTGGAAGGCTGGGAATTTGCTATTTACATGGATCATCGTCCACTTACATTTACCTTACATGCTAAGCCGGACAAATATTCCCCTCGGGAAGCTAGGCATTTGGACTTCATTTCCCAATTCTCCAGCGACATACGGCATATATCTGGTTCACAGAATACTGCTGCAGACATTAACCTTCATCAAATAACTTTGGACCAGTCATCTTTGAATGCCTTAAATCTATCAGCTTGAAAGTTTGCCACTTGCAAATTCCATTACGTCCTCATCCCTACAGCAAATGAACAAATCTTGTGCAACTGAATTCACTGAATTCACCTCAGCCCTTAGTTCCTGAAGCTCATCACAAAACTGTCTTTTCTACCTTGCATGAACTGGCTCACATCGGAATTTCAGCCACAGTGAAACTTATTTTGGATAGATTCTTCTGACCGAAAATAAGACATGAAACCACTGCTTGGACTCGTGCCTGTTTATTCTGCCTGTTTATTCTGGAGCTTTCAGTACCCTTTACAATTTGTCAAAATGGTCAGTCAGCCAAGGCTACTTCTACCTGTATTAATCGTTTTTCACGATCGTCTTAAGCCATTCCACTTGGCAATATTTCTGCTGAAATTATAGCGCGTGCCCTAATATTGGGCTGGATTTCGCACCAATGACCACTGACCGCAGCAGGCAATTTTAGGACGATTTTAGCGGCTTCTGATATCTTGGATGGGAGCATAAGCCAAAATAACACCATTATTAATGGCTATTGGTTCAGAAAGTGCACCACAAATGAAATTCGGAGGTTCATGATCCTGTCATTAACTCGATGCCGAACGGCAAAACCATTCTGCCTATTCGCTTTTCACCCTTCCAGAAGAATGTATATCAGGACCCCAGGCTTCAATTAATCTTAATTGCAGAAACAGACTTCTGCCCATACAGCAATGTTGATTCTATACCTAGCCAGTTCCTTCGCGATGATACCAGTTTACTGCTCAGGGTTTCTGACTCCCTGCGATCAAGGTTTGTACATTCCAAGTGACTATCACTAGCCTGTTCTTTTTTTCTATCTTTTCATCCTGCTAATGTGGACAGCCATCACACACATTATTTTTTTAACACTATAGGACTTATACATGACCATAAATAAAGGAAATGAAATAACTGATTTATTTATGGCTACAGCTGGATGTGATGCCATAATGAAAGTATCCACAATGACGTATCCCACAAACCTGGAATACTTGACTTTCAAACAAATAAGTCAGATCATAAGAAAAGGTTGGTCATGGCAGAAAGAATGAAGTTCATGCCAATGAAACAAGAAAGCGACGAACCAATCATAAAATATCTGCACCGTCTACAAAATGCGAGTAGATATTGCAAATTTGAAAAACTCTGACAAGAAGAACAGACAATTGAAGAGGACTTGATTCAATTGAGATTAATTGAAGGTATGTGCAATGCATCACACTGGTGGAAAAAAACAGAAAACTACAAATAGAAAATATGTTTTTAAATATCTGCATTGACTTTATACAAGAACTAATACAAAATAGAACCAGTATAAAAGTCAACCCAGTGAACAAATATTTGCCAATACTTATATGTTTAAAAAGAATAAAAATGTTGACATGTGGATGTGAACATAAAATAAAAAAGGAATAAATGCCCAGCAAATTGTTTAAAAAGGAACCATTTTCAAGCAGTATACAAATTCAAAAAGAAAAACATTGAAAGAAACCACTATGGAAGTCTTTTCATTAAAAAACAAAATGTGGAGAAAATTAAACAAAAAACAATATAGAAGTGTTTTCATTAAAAAAACAAAAATAAAAATGTGGAGAAAATTGAACAAAAAAAAAGCATTATACTAAAAGTTCAAATTAACAACATCAATTTGGATACCGACAATGAGGTTACACTTCAACCAAAAAATTTCTGCAAACACATTGGAAAGTCAACTTTAAGAAAGAGCAATTTACAACTTTGTAACAGCTTGGTTATAAAAACTTGAAGGTACTTTGAAGGTTCCTTGGAGTTAGAAGATAGGTTTGAAGTAATACCTATAATTGTCACATTGTGTAAAAAGAACCATGGACTTATTGTACTTAACATAAATTATACTAAATTAATTAATGAGATAAAAGTGGAAAACATTGGAAAGTTAAAAAACTATAAAGCGAGTTTAAAATTAAAAGAAAATGTTACTTTGATGCACAAAAATTACCAGTAGTAGCAAAATTATGAAAATTAATAGAACAGGACTTTCTTGAACATGTTCCACCTGGGGATAGCAAGTGGGTGTCACCCATTGTTATTTAAAGAAAGTCAGATGGAAACATACAAATATGTGGAGATTATAAAATAGGTGTAAATTACAAACTTGCTCCTATCCATATCCTATACCTAATGTTGAAGTCACATTGCATGAAGTGGCAGGAATGAGCGTTTTTACAAAAATAAATTTGAAAACGGCATATCACCAAATACCAATAGACAATAACTTCAAAGAAGTAACACCAATAGGGTTACTAAAATAGTAAGGATGCCATATTTTAAAGGCCCATCGAACAGGTTTTAGGAGAAGATATGAAAAATATGGTCTTGACGATATATGCATAGGAGCTACTAATGAAAATGAATTAAAAAAGAAAGCCGACATCTTGAATAAATTAAGAAATGCTTGAATGACAATAAATGAAAATTTTATTTTCATTTATTTATTTTCATTTAGTATAAATTTGAAAACAATAGTAAAATATAATTTTTAGGTGATTCCATTTCAAAAGAAGACCAAGCCTTAATAGAAAAAATACTAAAAATATCTATAACTACAAAAAAAAAAAAAGAACTTGAATCTTTTTGGGGATTAGTAAATTTCTGCAGGTGATATTTATCAAAATATATAGACCTGACTGAACCGTTTTCAAATTTTAGAATAAAGGAACAATTTATATTGATTGATTAAAATTAATTATGGCAAAGAAAGCTATTTATGTACATAATGCGTTAAAGGCTTCTAGATTGGATTGATTTGATAAAACTGAATCTTTGGCGTTAAGAATAAGAGTTTTCGTCATAGTATTATATACAGATCTCCGAATTTGTCCATAGAGGAAGATTATAGATTAAAAGAACAAATGAGTGAGATACCATTTACGTCAGAAGAATCTGAAAATATTATAATGGTCGGGGACTTCAATTTGCCAAATGTAAATTGGACAAAGTGTTTAGTTGTCTCCTATGAATTCAATTAGTCAATGCAGAACAAATATTTGGAGTTATTTACAACAAACGGTTTGCATCGGTATATAGAAGAAGATACTAGATATAAACTAGAAAAAGGTACATTGGATTAGATTTTTTCAAATAATGAATGCATAATAGATGTAAATTTGAAAGCACTGTTAGGTAAATCTGATCATGCATGTATTGAAATCGAAGTTAAAATGAAGACAGAGTTTGATTATATAAACAGAAAACAGAGGAACTGTTCTAAGATTACAGAAGATTTTCTGTCAGAGAAAAGAGAAAATATCGATTGGAATTATAGTTTGAAAACATCTGATGTTAATGAAATGTGGGAGGAATTAAATGGAAAGATAAAATCTATAATAGAAAATATTCCAGAAGTTATTATAAAATTCTCCAAACAAGGGGATCCATTAGAAAAATTACCAATAATCGTCTATCTCGTAAAAGGAAAGAAAAAGATAAATCTTGGAGGAAATTTGGAATTATACCAAGTATGGAATATTATCAAAATACTGTAAATAAACAAAATGAATATGAAACACAAAAATAAGATTGATAGAAATATTAAATACAACTGTAGACCATTGTTCAAATATTAAAATTCAAAAAAGCGTGAGTACAGTAAGAGATGATGAGACAGGGGATTTAACAGACACGTCAATAGAAACAGCTGGTGTACTAGCAAGTTTTTTTCAATCTGTTCATTCTTTTGAAGAATTTGGTCCACTACAGGAGTTGTTATGGGGAGGATACAACAAAAATTATGGATGAACTAAAAATAGAACCTAAAGACATAACACTATTACTATCCAAGTTGGATGCTAATAAAAGTATGGGACCTGATGAAATTCATCCTAAAATATTGAAATACTTATCATCAAAGACTTTATCAATACAATAACCAATTTGTTCAGGAAATGTATGGAATATGAAGAGATTCCATATATATGGAAAACAGCTATAGTAATACTGCTACATAAAAAAGGCTTGATACATTTAAAAAGTAATTACAGACCAGTTTCTCTAACATGTATTTTGTGTAAGGTATTTGAAAAAATAATTAGAAACCACATATTAAATTTTATAAAGGATGTAACCAACATTGCTTTGTCCATAGACAATCAACATTATCTAATATTTTGGAAAGTATTGACATTATAAATGAATATTTGATGGAGGAGGATAGTGCGGGTATCATATATTTGGATTTTAGCAAGGCATTTGATACGGTATCTCATTATCGTTTACTAGTGAAAATGAAAAATTTTGGTATTACTGACAAAATGATAAATATTATGAGGGAGTTTTTGAAGGATAGAACTATAAAGGTAAAGGTTGGTAATGATTATTCTGAATCACAGTACATACCCTCCAATGTTCTGTAGGGTTCAGTATTGGGTCCTTTGTTGTTTTTGATATTCATAAATGACTTATCTAATAATATAAATTCAGAAATAGAACTGTTTGCTGATGTTAAACTACTTGTTTTATCAAAAGAAATAACACAGATGGATCTAAATAAATTATCATATTGGGAGGACATTTGGAAATTGGGATTTAACCTAGACAAATGTAAAGTACTACATGTAGGATCCAGGAATGTTGGAGTTGAATATGTACTAAACAACAGAGAAATCAAAGAAGTAGATGGAGAGTGCGATTTGGGAGTGGGGTTTGATAATATATTTAGGGCAAATAATCATATTTTGATCATTGTATCAAGGGCAAATAGAATGATCGGGTGGATGGTTAGGAATATTATTTTGAGGCAGACAAATGTTGTGTTAAGGATATATAAAGCTCTAATAAGACTTCATATAGAATACTGCACCCAGGCCTGGGCTCCAGCGACTAGACATGGAAATTGGAATGTAATGTTTAAACTGGAAGGCATACAAAGAAGGGTGACAAAACTAATAAGTAAAGTAAAGTACAGGGAGAGATTGGACAAATTAGGATTGACTACTTTGCTGGAGAGAAGAATGAGAGGTGATATGATTGAGACTTTCAAGATAATTAATGGCATTTCTAACTATGGTGGGCATTTTTTTTAGTATTTTCAAAAACTAGATCTGTTAACCAGTTAAGTTTTTTTGCTCACAGAGTAATATGTTTTTGGAATAAGTTTCCAGATCGGATTAAGAACAGCAATAGCGTGAATCAGTTTAAGATGAGGTTGAATGAATTCAGAGAAAGTGGTAGGAGGGAGAAATTGAGGGGGCACTTTTGGGAGTTGTCAAATTAAATATTTAACAGAATTTGATCTGGACATCGATACTGTACTAAGAGTTTATTTTTTTTTTTTTTTGAACAGTTGAATTGAGAAGATAGTTAAAGGGGAGATACCCAAGGAGGCATAACAAACAAATAATAATAATAACATTTATTTTCATGTGAAACAAAAATATGCAATTTCCAAAGGACACATTTCTAAAGTTTTCAGAAATTAGTTCTTTCTGCTTAAAAGTCTGTCCAACCACCCAAGACCTTGATATTCTACCAATGTCTAGAAAGGCTGTACAGTAAGGTATAACTAAAACTGTACAGTAAGGTATAACTAAAACTCCTGACCCTAAAAATATCCTTGTAGTAGGCATCACAAACCAGCCTAGTTTAGCATGTGAAAATGGGTAAATATAGTGAAATTCCCTTCAATTTCAATTTGCGATATCTCATTTATTTATTGGGGGGGGGGGGGGGGATGTTGATCAAATTTTGATGTAAACAAACTTTAACCTTTTCCCTTTATAAATGTATGATAATTTCTTTTGTGTCCTTAATAATTATTTTTTCTAAGCTACTTCAAGTTAACTTACTATTTTCAGTGAAAATGATTTATTAATGTTTGTCTTTTTAAAATTTTGTATATGCGATATTGTGTCTTTATGCATATAAAAATAGTACCATCTTAAAAAAAATACGGGTCACCTGTTAATGAGGTTTGAATTGTCTTTCACCAAAAGAAATTATAGTTGAAATCTTTAGTGAATGAAATACTGAAGAAATTCAATGTAAGAAATTCTGCAAATAACATCTTTTTGTAGAGAAATATCCAGTCTTTAATAATCTGTTGGTGTCATATTACTACGCTAAATCACAACGCACACCGAATAAAAGTGGATGTACCCCAATATTCAAGATTTACAACTCAACACAGTTAAAGAAAACATCATCAAATTCAACTTGGTGCACGAGTCACAAAACAAAAGAATGTTAACAAACCAAACAAGTTAACTGAACATTTCATTAAATTATTTTTTTTAATTAGAACGGGTATATTTTATAAAAAAAATAAAAAATAAAGAACACATTTTTTAGTTGTGACAAGTCATATGTGATGCATAAATAAAAAAGCAATTTTACTTTAAAAAGTTTTGGTTTCTTGTTATTTACTAATATTTCTTGGAACCTATGTTCTATCAGGTATTATTATTAACTTAAACATTTAGTTTAATTATTTAATTAGACTGGGTACATTTTATATAAAGTTAGGTATCCCAAACCAAAATTTTATTTGCATTATATCTAAAAAACATTAATGTGAACACATAAATCTTTTCAAAACATAAACAATGGTACCAAAGTTATTTTAGCAGCTCAATTAGCCACCGAATTATGACCGTTCAAAGTTTATTAGAAATTAGAAGATTTGCCGTCTTGTGTGATATTGGTCTAGAAACCAATTTTCACGGTGTATAACTAGAAATGCAGGCTTCAAACACGTGAAAGATTCTTACAAATGTAATATCATCTTGTAGTAAATTAAAATTAATCATAATGGAAGCAATAATTAACAAAATCTCATTACACCGAAAAAAACAAAAACATGCAAAAATCACATGTAAAGTTTCATTTCAACAGCTAATGCATTGAATCTTCTTAATATGATTCATAGCACATTAGAGATCAGGCTAGATTTTTCTTTTGATAGTAAATCAATAAAAATATTCAGATTTGAACAATATGAAAACAGACGGAATCACAATTTGATAATAGGGCAAAAATGGATAAAAAAAATAAGTCACTGAAATTGCTGTAAAACAGTATCTATTGGAGGTACAATCTTAAAACTTTGCCACTTTACTAATTTTAGGATGAGGAATTCAAAAACATGGGTGTCTTCTCTGTATTATCAAAGGTTTTTGTCATATGTATATATATATATATATATATATATATATATATATAAACTTGGATGAATTTATTAAGTTTTTAACTCGACCAACAACAAAATTTAGAAATTTGTTATACAAAAGGAACCACAAGTCATTTTTTTAGGCAAATACTTATTGTAAAGCTTTAAACTCCAAAAATTTGAAATGAGTAGAAATATTTTTATTTTAACTGACAGAACATCTATGCTACAGTTCTTCTGCTTACTGATTTGTAGTGAGAACCTTTTAATACACTTCTGCTATAATAAACACATCTGGATCATTCCAAATCCTACCATCACTTGAAATTGGCATTACATTAAAATCCCAAATGTTGACTCCACCTGTGCAATATCATCTGACAAAGGCCATTGGAAATAATAATTTCTGCCTTTGGTTTGAGTTAAAAATGTGATTACTGCACTGGATGGAGATATAACAATAACTTTGCCAATGTAAAAGTTGGTGCCATTGTACTTGGCGCTGGTAGGTAAAAATATCCTCAGATGGTTCTTCATCAGAACTTATGAAATTATTTAAATGTTCAGCAGATTCACTAAGTGAGTTTTCTTTCTTCTTTCATTGATTTAGAGGTGGAGATGAATTGATTGGCTTTATTCTTCTCAAGTAGTCACTAAGAGCAGCTTCCAGCTGAACTTTATTTCCACTGGTGTTGATCTTGAAACCTAAGACAACCTTGGGATATCTCAATTGGTCTTATAGCGCGTCTAAGCCACTTCCTGAAACCAGTTGTATCTCTTTAACAGACTTTACAGGACCACCATGCTTGATAACAGATTGATTGATGATTCTCCATTTCTCTTTTTCCTTCTTTTGCTTTTTATTTTGTATAATCTTTTCTCGGATTCAGTGTTTCACAAGAATATCTTGTTGGGTGTGTCTTTGTCGAAGATGTTTTGCATATTTTCTTGAGATGCTAAGAATGGTTGATGATATTCCTCCCAACCAAGTTGCTGTACTTGAGAATATTTGAGGTTGATCGATCGTGTAGCGATGCATGTCATTTTGTTTGGATGCTAAAATCTAAATCTCCAAAGGCATATTCACCTGACAGATTTGTTAGAGGGAAACTCTTCAAAGCAGCTTTTGTCACTTGATCCACATCTCTTCTAAAAAGTGCTTAGTGACAATGAGGAACTTACTGAGTATTTTATGCTAACATTTAATTTACTTTTCTAGCTACCTGTATAAGTTTCAAGTGTCAATACTGATTGTAACATTTATTATCTATGAATTTGCTATTATCACTTTTAATCTATCGTTAGTCATCTGCTCACAGGAGCATGTCCATGCCCGGTGAGAAAGTTTCTTTTATTTTTACTAATGAGTCACGACTTATCAAGGAAACTTGAGGATAAGGGTTAATGAGATAGATGGATTGTCGGTTTAATGATGAATATTATGAAAAGATTGAAAATGATTAATAGAATGAAGTTTGATTACTTATGGGAACGGTTTATGGCAAGTATTTGTTGACATTGGATTTGAAGACACAAATATGTAGTCCAGATCTGCTTGGCATTAGCTCATACAAGGAATAGTGCACGTTCTCCTAGTGATACAACCTGTAGTAACATCACTTAGCCGGATACTCCACAAGACCAGTTGAATTCTGGTCCTGGATTCCAGCAAAACAAAGAAAAGACCACAATAAAAATAAACTATAACCTGATTAAGTGGTCAATTGAAGAGAGGAAAATTAATGTTCTTTACTGTTTTACTAACTCAACGTTTAAGAGGTAACAAAGAACTTTAATTAAACACTCAAATATCTATGCATCAAGTGTTAGCCCCAGGAAGGGCCTCTTGATTTCTGAGATCTAACTCAAGTGAAATGAGAAAAAGTGAAATGTATACAGAATTGGAGGGAAAAATCTAAATCTATTTGTTTTATGCCAAAAACTGTTTCATTTACATTTCTCACGGCATTAGTTTTTTGTAAAGTGAAATTTTACTTTCAAATGAAATCATTAACATTCATTAGAAAAAATGTTATCTTTTTCTCAGTATCCATTTCAATTTGAAATTTTGAATATAATACAGAAATAAACTACTGAAAAAGTATTCTTTTATATTTTGAAAATAGTAACATAACACAATTGCTTAAAAAAACATAAGAAAATACAGAGCTAGAGTATCACACTGCACGAACAACTAAAAGAAGTCGACACTCAAAGAAAACGAGAAATTATCGGTGAATGCTAGAATATCGGGCTTGTGAATTTAGTTTCCATGATAGAATACAAATAATTGGGATTGTAAAAAAAAAATGTTAAGAATGTCTATCCCGAGAAAACTCAAGATAATCAGGGAAGAGTTTAACTTACATTGCCGGGAGGAGGGATAATTCAAAATATAGTCACGTTTAGAATTTTTTGTTTGATAGGATTTTTTAAATTTTGTTTTAGTGTTCCCTTATTTTATTTTTCATTTGAATAAATATTCGATTACTAGTAAATTAAAAAATATAGTTGCGTTTATAATTTTTTGTTAGATAGGAATTTTTAAATTTTGTTTTAGTGTTCCCTTATTTTATATTTAATTTCAATAAATATTCGACTTATAGTAAATAAAAAAATATAGTGACGTTTATACTTTTTCTTAGAGAGAATTTTAAAAATTTTGTTTTAGTGTTCCCATATTTTATTTTTTATTTCAATAAATATTTTATTAATAGTAAATAAAAAAAATATAGTCACATTTAGAATTTATAGGATTAAAAAAAATTTTTTTTAGTCTTCCCGTATTTTATTTTTGATTTTAATAAATATTCGGTTCAATAGGAAATAAACAAATTTATATAGACGTTTATTATTTTTTCTTATATAGGATTTTTATAATTTTTTTTAGTGTTCCGTTATTTAATTTTTGATTTCAATAAATATTCGGTTCATAGTAAGTAAACAAATTTATATAGACGTTTAGAATTTTTTTTAGAGAAGATTTTAAAATTTAGTGTAAGTGTTCCCATATTTTATTTTTTATTTCTATAAATATTTTATTAATAGTAAAAAATATAGTCACGTTTAGAATGTTTTGTTATATAGGATTAACATTTTTTTTTTTTACTGTTCCCTTATTTTATTTTTGATTTCAATAAATATTCGATTAATAGTGAATAAAAAAATATAGTAACGTTTAGACCTTTTTGTAAGGATTTTAAAAATTTTGTTTTAATGTTCCCTTATTTTATTTTTCATTTTAATAAATATTCGATTAATAGTAAATAAAAAAATCAATGTGTATTTATGAAAGTTACGTATAGACGAGAATCATATGTGCAGACACTTGATAGACACTGACAAAGATAAAAGGTATTTTTTAAAGATTTTTTGAAAATATTTGTTGTGAAACAACATTTTAAAAATACAAAGAAATCAAATCAATCATTTAAGAAACAAAAATTCTAATATGAATTTTTATATGAATTCTAATGGTAAAAATAAAAAACTCTTAAGCAAATCTTATTGTTGATAATATTTAAAGAAAACATTTCACAATAAATTAAAAAGATAAGGAAATACAAGACAAGTATAACTTAAGAAATGAATAAAAAATCACAAAAAAATGTTTTTTTACACCATAAAATACTCAGTCACTTTTTGCAAAAACTGCACATCCATAGTTGAATAATCGGCACTAGCAATGGATGATGGAAATGTGTAGACTTACGGTGTTTAGTCCCTCGACACTGTTTCTCTGGTACCTTGGCATACTAGGTTTTGGAATGTTATGTGCTATTGACTTTGGCTGTGTGAAAGGACTTTGTGCTGTTGGTAATGCAGAATGATGTGCAGGCACTGGACTTTGTCGTGGTTTTATACATTCTGTCTGTTTGTTCCCTTCTTTAGTCCTCTGTAAACGCTGCCTTATGAGCTGAAGAAAACAAAATTAGAGATGCTATAATTAAATCACTTGAAAATAAAATAGTTCTTTTTCACTTCAGATGACGTTTCGGTACAATTTCTGTGCCTTCTTCAGATATGTAAAAGCCAAGAGAAAAAATGTCATTACATTGGAGATATATCTTTTTTGTATTTGGAAAACTATAATAAATTATACCGGAATGGTATGTGAACCGGAATGTAAAGCACACATAAGAGGATTTTCCAGTCATTATTTAGAATAATACTTTCAAATATTTCAACCCTTTTTCTATCGATTTTTTTTCCATTTTATTTCAGTGTAAGTTCTTAGAAATCAAGGGGCCCCTTTCCAGGGTCTAACACTTGATCTCTATATGAGATACATAGATATCTGAGTGTTCCATTAAAGTTCTCCCTTACCTCTCAAACGTTGTAAAGTAAAGAAGTAAAGAACATTAATTTTTCTCTCCCCAATTGACCACTTAACTATGTCATAGTATATTTTTCTTGTGGTCTCACTTTTTTTTATAATTTTCTTATCTTTTTGTTTTTGCTAGGGTTGGAGCATCCTATCGGATGCCAAATATTCACCTGCTATTGTAGACACTCCAGCCAAGAGATCTTTTTGAGATTCTAACCGTCCCTTTAAGTGCAATTGTTTGTATCTCTCTTGCACCGGATATATTCACCAGGTAGTTTTTGAAATTCTTTTTCATTAGTCCGGTTGCTTCTACAATTGCTGGAATGATGGAGATCTTCCTAAGATTCCAGTTTCTTTACATGTCGTACATAAGACCTTGGTATTTCGTAATCTTTCCCTTTCAGCTCTGTTTAAGCCAGCATCATTAAGGACACTGACTTCAACTAGAAATGCTACTTTCTCCCTTTTGTCCCATATCACTATGTCAGGTTTAACAGCTCCATTTTCTAGATATGTAGCTGTAGGGATTGCATAGTCATAGTAGATGGTGTAAAACTTATTTCCAACTGTTCTTTCTGGTATATGCTCCCAGGACTTTCTGCTACACTCGATATCTAACTTTTTACAAATAGTCCAGTGAAGGTATTTGCACACTCCGTTGTGTCGCATTGTATAGTAGCCATCCCCCAGCAGAACTTTACAACTGGATGTTAGGTGGCTCACATTCTCCACTTCTGTGTGGCAGAACCTGCACTTGTTATTGTTGCTGAGATCACTCATCTTTTTAAAGGCATTGGTCATCAATCCTTGATCTTGGGAAACCATTATCATTCTCTCCTGATCATAGTGGAGCGATCCTTTTTTCAGCCAGTCTACAGAGCCTTCTTTATCTATATATTTCTGGGATAGTTCATCTAGGAAATACTTAGCACATTGTTGGTTGGTCCATTCTTCCAGTTTTCTGCAATGGAAGGTCTTGGTATATTTCTGGCGGCTCTTCCGGGCTATTTCCATGGCAGGCTTGTTGTCCATTTTTGCCTCATTTGTAAGACAGTCCTGTCCAAAATGTTTGGCCAGTTTTGTGATAGAGGTTGTTCTGCTTGCTCTGGTTTCTAGGTGTTGGTGTACTATCATAAGGTTTGGGTTCTGGAAGCTCATCAGATATTGGTCGGTGCTCACAATAGTGGCTCAATGTTGATGGTCAATTTCTGAGAGACTCATACCCTCTGCTCCTCTTGGCAGATACAGCCTTGGTAGAAACTGGTTCCTGTACATTACTCTGTACATTGTCAACATTTTTCTCGTTTTAGTGTCTACTCTATTAATGCCCTTTTGTGGCCAATCAATAATTCCAAAGCTGTATGTTATCACTGGCATAGCTAATTGGTTAATGGCAGTTACTTTGTTTTTGTTTGTTAGCTGTGTTTTTCAAATTTTTCTAACACAGCGTATATATTCTCTGCTAATTTTTTCTCTCATCTTGGCATGTTGAATTGAATCGTTTTCTTCGATGCAAAAGTATTTGTATTGTTCATGTTCTTCAAAGTCTTTGATGTCAGTATCTTCATCAAGCTGTATGTTTTCCGTTTGGATCTTTTTCTCAGCACTTGGCACATTTGTCCAGGCTGAACTTCATTCCAATATCTTTGGAGAAGGTATGGACAACTTGCAGGAGTCGGCTTAAGTCAGCATCTGAACTAGCATATAGCTCGAGGTCATCCATGAAGAGCAGGTGGTTGACTCTTTTGTTTGGGTCTAGTTGGCGGCCCTGGCTAAGATTGTAGGCACTCCGGCTTTTGTTACGTAATTTACTTAGCGGATCATTGCCAGGCAAAAGAGTAGAGGAGATAAGGTATCTCCTTGGAAGATTCCTCTTCAGATCTTGATGTCAGGGATTTTTATTGTTCTATTAGTATGTCTTAATGCCATGCTTGTTTGCCACATATGTACTGTCATGGTTTTCTTGATGACCGGATGGATATCAAGGCAGCGCAGTAGCCATGTATGGGGCACACTATCATATGCCTTTTGATAATCGATCCACGCCATGCTTAGGTTTCTCTGCCTCTTCCTACAATCCTCAAGGATGGTCTTATTGATCAACAACTCGTTTTTGGTGCCTAAGCACTTCCTTCTGCACCCTGCTTGTTCTTTTTCCAGGTACGCTCCAGAAGAGAGGTGTTCGTAGATGCTGTCTACAACCAGGCTAGTGAAGAGTTGGTGAGGCAGAAAATGGGTCTGTATTTAGTAGGATGTTGTGTCGCACTCGTTTGGATATGAGGGTCATATCACCTTTTTTTTTTTTTTAACATAGTTCACCCCAAACAAGGCAGGCCGCCACTGTAGACGTAAGGGGCTACTAAGAAAAAGGGTGAAGGTTTTGGGGGGGGGGGGGGGTCAACCTAAATTGGGAGCTGCACAGTGAGATGTCTGTTTACATTAGTTTTAAATTTCTGCACGCCAGTAACGTCAGATAAACAGGGAGCAAGGAGGGAGTTCCAGAGTCTAGCAGCACAAGGAAAGAAGCTTTTGGAGTAGAAAGCTCTTCGGCATCTGAGGACCTCCACAGTGAATGGATGGGATTTGGCAGATTGTCAGGTTGGTCTAGTGAATTTACGTCGTGGGGAGCTCATCAGAGCACAATCCATTGAAGTATTTGTAAAACAGGCACAAGGAAGCAACATTGCGGCGATGGGACAGGGGCTGGAGCTTGGTGGATAGTGAGGGACCTATCAAGTTGGCGACTCTTTTTTGAACTAGTGGATGATGCCCCAGCCCAGATGTGGCAACAATACTCCATGCATGGGTGGATGGTGGCTTTGTAGAGATATAGGATAATGTCAGGTGTGAGAAGTTTACTGGCACGATAGAGGGAGCCCACCTTCTTTGCAGCAGCCCTGGCAATGTATTCATTCCAATTCATGTTATCTGTGAAAGTTAGGCCGAGGAGTTTGAATGATGAACTCTCAGGTAGGGTGTTATTTGCCATGACAATCGGTGGTTGAAGAGGTTTCTTGTAGTTATTGAAGGAAAGTAGCTTTGTCTTTGCGGCATTAAAAGTTACCATCCATTTTTGATCCCATTCCACTACAGACTGGAGGTCATTTTTTAAGGATTCAGTCATTGCCTCAGATATGTGTGCGTCGGTTGTGCCCACATGACGAGAGTAGAGCGTGGTGTCGTCAGCAAATATTCCTATGATATCAAGGAGGTCATTTATAAAAATCAGGAAGAATCCCTGGGGTACACCAGCATTTATGTCATGTTGCTTAGAAGAACGGCCATCGAGGACAACCTGGATCTTTCTTTTTGTTAGGAAGGATTTAATTATATTAAATATTTGTCCAGTAATACCATATGAGTGCAGTTTTAGGAGAAAACTCTTCATGCCAGACCTTGTGAAAAGCATTGGATATATCGAGCGCTACCACTCTTACTTCACCTGCCTTGTCCAGTGTATGGTATATGCGTTCAGAGATGACCGTTAGGATAGCTGCAGTATATCGTGCTTGTCTAAATCCGTATTGATGATCAGAAAGAAGTTTAGCATTAACTAGGTGCCGGACTTTCACTAGATTGATTAATGATTCAAAGATTTTAGCAAAGATCAGGAGTACACTGATTGGGCGGTAGTTTAGAGGATCAGTTCTATCTCCAGAATTCTTGAATACTGGTACCACAGAGGCAATTTTCCAACTATCAGGGAAACAAGATTCAGTAAGGCATTTGTTGTATAGTTTGGAGAGGACAGGGGCCAGTTCAGCAGGGCATTTCTTTATTACTATTACTGGTATAAGATCAGGCCCACAGGCTTTGAAGGTGTCAAGGTTTTTTATGATGTCTCTGACTTGAGATGGGGTGATGACCAGGTTCACAAGTGTGGTTTCAGTCCGCAATGGGAATTTAGGGAGGGGGTGGTTTTCTGAGTCCAAAGTGGAGTTTAAGGGGAAATGCTGGGCAAGTAGTTCAGCCTTATCAGTTGCTGTGCAAACAACATCGTTGTGATTTGATAGCGGGGGAATTGTTGATTGACCATTGTTCATCACACTATTGTAGATTTTTCAGAAATAACGAGTACCTAGTTTCTGTGACTAAATGCGTTTTTTGGTTATCTCTGTATACCTTCTCTTTGCTTCATCTATCACTACTTTGCAATCATTTCTTGTCTCTACAAATTTTTGTCTGTTCGCAGTTGACTTATGGCGGACGAATTTTCGGAATGTCTTCTGCCTCTCAGCAATAGCAGCTGCACATTCTAAGGTGAACCATTGAGGAGAGTGGGATTTGCTAAAAATTCTCGCGTGGGGACATAAGCATTAATGCCTGCTTTGACCCATTCGATTAGCTCATTTGCACACTGATCAGCGTCGCTGGTGTGATCCCTGAGGGATTCAAAATCAGCCTACTAATAGTTTCTCGTCGTTTTGAGTAACGGCTCTTCAGCTTTTGGACGAGTTTTTAAGGTGATAAGTATCATTACCACAATGTGATCAGAGTTTCCGAGCGGGCTATGGGCTTTTGCCACACAAGCCTCAGGTAGTGAGGTCAAGAATAGGTCGAGAAGTGAGGCTTGCTGGTCTGCACGATCAGGAAGGCGGGTCGGAAAAGTGACAGCCTGTGAGAGGTTGTGAGCTGAGGAGAAATTAAAAGTAGAGTTCGCAGCTGCATCAGTAACGCTGGAGAATCCCAACCAGCCATATTAAAATCCCCAAATACATGTATTTGGGCATTCGAATCGAGTGAGAGTGCTCTATCTAAGCTTTCAGAGTCAAGCAGTGTACAGTCCTGGGTCGAAGGAAAACGTAACTAACTCTGTGATGTAAGGTTAATCTAAAGCACATGTAGGCTATGTTCTCTAGTCAAGGGGAGGGTGTTCCGAACATAAACTCCATGCATATGTTTGTCAGAGTCCTTACGGTAGAGTGGAAGATAATCAGTCATGTCAAAGTGGTGAGAGGAGATTGAGGATTGAAGGTTCGTTTCACTTAGTGCTAGGATATCTGGGGAGTTTGTCAGGAGGAAAATTTCTACGTAGTTAATGTTGGTTCTAAGTCCCCGGATATTTGTGAATGCAAGCCTCAAGGACGGAGGTGAAGATGTTTTTTGTTAGGTGTCTGGTTTAGGTTTGGTTTTCTTATTTTGTAAATTTTGAGATAGAGTGGGGAGGGCAAAGTGGGTGCTTGTTTGGCGCCAATAAGCTCGTATAACCAGTCCATTAATCGTGACTTGGTCCATGGGGGTTGTGGCCTCGGGAAAGCCCACCGGGGATAACTGTAGAGTCGCTTTCCATGCGCGACATGGCACGTACATTTACCCACAATATTATGCAACTGTTGACGGAGCAGCCGTTCTTAGCGCTACCTAAGAGTTTGGGCTTCTAACTACCAGTCGGAAACAGCAGCCAGACAAGCTGTCTAACCTGTACCCTCAACCTGTCGGAACAAGAGCGACCCAGACTAATCATGTAGAACTTAGTGACGAAAAAAAATTCCCCAAGTTGCCTAGATAGAAAGAAAGAGAAACGGTGTTCACTGCCCTAGTTAGGAAAAAAGACCAAGTACTAGGGATCTTTGGAGGCGTCCCAATACCTCTACGCCTGGCTAATAGACAAAGAAGGAGTGCGAAGGCTAGGCGATAGGCAAAGCCCATCTACTCCTTAAGCAATTATAGGTTTGCAAACCGGATACTTTGTTCGAGATTCCAGCTCTAGGAAGGTTGTCGATCAAGACTGAGAAGGCCTCCCTCCCCAATGGTTTGCTGCCAAGACGTAAGTGGTTAGTAGCAAGGTCTTATTGTCAAAGTTTTCCTTCTCTTAGATGGATGACCTGACAAGGTCTATGGGTCCAACACTCTGAAAGAGGATAGCCTGCGCCCGTGTACTAGTCGGGTATTTCTGAGCCCCCGCAGGTAAAAAAAATGTTTTCCATCCACACACACACACACATATATATATATATATATATGTAGATAGCTATAGATAGCTTTTAGCTATGCTGGTGTGGCCTCCTCACCCCTCAACAGTCTGGTGAAGCAGCTACTATAATGGCTATGAAGTGCTGTTAGTTTCTTCAGCCAGAAATTGGGTATATTGTCTCTGGCAGGTATTTTGTGATTCTGAAATTGATCTAACTTTCGTTTTATCATTCCAGACGTTATCTCTAACTCTGGCATTTCTGGCTTGCTTTTATTACTTTGAGCTATATCTAAGATCCACTTGGCCTCTTGGTTGCAGGGTCCCTCATTCTCAAACATAGGCCTCCAGTAGTTTTCTAGCTCCTTCTCTTCCGGTGGCTTTTCCACCGTTATATTCTCTCCCACCAAATTTCGGTGGAATAGTCTTGTGTTCTTTTTGAACTGTCTGTTCTCAGCTTTAACCCTGTGCTTGCTATCCTTTTCTTGAATTCTTTTGGCAAGTGCTGGAATCCTGCCTTCAAGTTCCCTCGCAACGTTTTCAATTTCTTCTACATTTTTTGTTGTATTTAAAACCGAGTCTGTAGATGGTGTTCCTCAGCCGCCCTCGTACTGTAGGGGCAGTAAGGAATTGTTTGATTTGAGAGACTTCTTTTCTGCAAAGGTCAAGTTGTTTCTGGAGCTTCAGTTTCCATGGTGGTGTTGTGTCTTGTGCTCTGGACTCCCATTGCTTTTGGAATTGAGGGAGTGTTTTTCTAACAATGTAGAGCCCTGCAGCGTATGTTACTTGATTCAGCTCCGTGAGGGATATGTTGGATGGAACAAGTCTTTGGAGAGTGATGCTTACGTTTTGTATTACTGCCTTGGTAGCTCTTGAGGCTTGGATTTTAGGCAGTTAAGGTCTTTTCTCCAGCCTCATCATCTGGACTTCCTCAATTGTATTCCCAAGTTCTTCTTTCAAGGCCAATTGCTCATCATCTGGTTCCAGTAATTTTTGAGGTAATGATTGGGATTCAATGAGGGGCTATCTTCTGATTGTAAATAGATAGCTGATGGTGGTGGGGTACTTGTCGGGGAGCTCCTTGCTAAAGGAGATTCTGGTGTTGAAGTGGCTGTATGGTGGGTTGACAAGGACCCAGACTGTTTGACGGCTTGATCCATGAGTGAATGGTTATGTGGTTCTGGCTGTACCTGTGGTGTGGTGTTTTGAACGATGATGGGAATCGTGGGAATTTTGATGGGGCTTTCAAGTGGACATTTTTTGGTTCTTACGAGGGCTGCTATTTCTGATGTCATATAGTCCAGCTCAGCCTCACTGAACACGCTCATACTGTTATACCTTTAGCAGGTTATTTTTTGGGGTGGAATATTTCTCTTGCCTGGACAGAAATGGAAGAATATTTCACTCCAGGTCTCTGTCCTCTTTTTTTGTTTAGTATATTTAGTCTGAGCACATTTCATAGCCCGTAACAATGTCCACTTTTCTAGTTTCTTCTTCCCTGAGGGAAAGGTAGTCTTTTCCGCCTCCCTTATGGCTGATTTTTTTATGAGGGTGCTCTCCCCTTCCTTTATATATATGCCAATCTGGGAAACAAGCGATCGTAGGCGGGCAACCGATGTATTCTTTTTCTCTTCAGGGACGATAGATTTTTTAATCTTTTCGGACAAAATTTAATTGGATGTTTTGCTCCATTTTGAGTAGTGGTAGCAAAAAATTTTGTGCAACAGTCCATGGTTGGCCCTTTAAGCCTCTTATGTTCTTTTCTTTTTTGTTGCTGCATTTGATGAATCTCCATCATATGCAGCAACAAGGGGCCAGGACCTTTTGTCTCAAGGCCTGATGGCTGACCCTGGTTGGTCTCTGTCATGGCTGGAGCACCATTTTCAGAGGAAGGAAGGTTTACACCATTGCTTACATCTTCCCGCCTGGTGTATGAATGGGTTGATGGGCCATTTTTATCCTGGGTGCTGGCCTGCCAGTATTTAATTTTGTTTTTATTCATAGTTTTCTATTTTTTCCTCATTGTCAACAGCTTCTAATTTATTATTCAAAGCTGCCCTCTATTTAATAGAGCGGGTGCCCCTGTCCGCAAATCGGGGGACGTGCTGGATGGCTTGAGGAGCCAGCACACCATTTTCTTTTAAATATTTGGTCAGGGTTTACTTCTAATGGGAAGTATCCTCATGTCAGGGTCTCTTACAAATCCCTGTACAGAGAGTCCGAAGACACCGGAGGGTTGTGTCTAGTAGGCATTCAAGTCCTCCCCAATAGGGATTCAAGTCCTCCTCTCACTATATATGTGTGTGTACGCAAATTTATTAAATGACTCAAGACATAGAAAATGAATTCATTTATACAGACACTGGCATGTTTATTCTGACCAATATAGACACTGAACACTTATTTCAAGAAATTTTATATAACAGTAAAAAAAAAAAAACATTTTTTAAACCGACTCTAACAATTCTTACTTTGAACATTGAATTTTTGAAACAAATCTTGTCCCAACAGCATCAAATTTTTGTTTTTCTTAAACTGGATTTTTGTGTGTGCATGCAACCTTTATGTATATTCCATGATAAATGCCAGTACACTGAAATCATATGCCCTTAATAGGGTTAAGATGTAAATTCATATACACTAAATGTACAAAAGCAAGGAAATTCTAAAATGTTTACACTTTTATTGTCATTAAGGGTATGCGAGCACAACAGGGCTATGTATTTTACTTGTAGGAATTTTTCTTCAGCGCACCTCACACACTTCATCCACTCATGCATAGATATTTATACTGTAGTGATGTGATAATGAAATGGTTTGGTTGATATGTAGTCATACCCTTAATGACAATAAAAGTATAAAAATTTGGGAATTTCCTTGCTTTTGTACATTTAGTGTATATGAATTTTCATCTTAACCCTATTAAGGGCATATGATTTCAGTATACTGGCATTTATCATGGAATGTCACTACTTTTGTAAAGGCTATGTAATTTTTAAGGTTTTTTAATTTTCTGGAAAACTAAGGTATATGGTAAACTGAAATTAAAATGCCATCAACTAGACCCTAGAACCTCTATCTCTGCCAAAAATAAGCTGAATCCATCAAATAGTTGATGAGATACAGGGTGGCACACACATACGTACGTACATACGGATAACACAAAATCACTCCTGACCTTTCTGGATCTCTGGGTTGCCTTGACTAATGATGCTGAAATTCTACACGCTTATAGAATCTATCAAATGAAAATGTTGTGCAAAGTTTTAACTAATTTGGTTTATTGGTTTTTGAGTTATGACTGATCAAAGAAATGAGATTTCTAGCATAGGTCGTTTTTGAAGTCTATTAAGGGATAGAGCGCTATCGCGTCTCCCTTGATTTATTTACCTCCTTACTAGGTTAGGGTTAGACACAAGGTCAGGTGGGGTTTTGAAAAGCCAGCCCACTAGGTGAAGTGCACTCTGGCCTGAGCAGATGCGTTGGCATTCCCCGATAGGGATGCCTCAGGAGATTAGCAATAAACTAACCCCTTCTCAGAGAGAAAAAAAAGCCTGGGAAGGTGGACCTCCTAGGACTGAACAGAACCATAGCTCCTCAGTTTGACAGCAACAAAGCCACTGTCGGACTGAGTGTCAAGGACGTATCCCCAGCTGGTATGAACAAGAAAACCTACTCAAGCTGTGCCATGTGTTTAAATCTTACTTTATTTTCTCTTATATTTAATTACTTTTTATTATTTGTAATTAAAATATTTTTAATTAAATTATATTTTTAATTAGATTATTTTATGATATTTTAATGTTTTATTTCTCATATTCTTAATATAGTAAAATAAATTAATATTTTATTCTTTAATTATAAACCCGATTAAGTTTTTCTGGTGATGAAAAGTTAACTCGCTTTCACCATATGTTTTAAAACAGAAATTTAAGTCTGACTAAGTTTTGTTTACTTATGAGGGTCTTTTTTCCATGATTTAAAACCCATATATTTTTCCATTTTTGATGTTTCTCCATGCATGGTGAGATGGCGGGATAGGGTAGTGCTTGTAAAACCAATGTAGCTATTAGCTTTATTTATAACACTAAAATTATACATTCCGAAACCAATTTAAAAAATTAAAAATACTGGAAGCTATCTACATAAAAACACAACAACCTAAAATTAATAACATCACATATGAAACCAGTGATAACATTTTAAAATGCTTAACATAATGTGATTTTGTTCTGTGATGCCATCCAGTGTTGCTGAATTTAAATTGTCAACGACTTCCTGAAACACTGCGAAAACGTTCTCTGCGCGCTTCTCCGCTGTCTTTTAAAAAATTCTCCTCTTTCTCCAGCTTTTTTGTTCATTTGCTTTTGACACCTGAGGATGATTCGACGAAGAATCAAAAACGTTCGTGAAACCTGTGAAACCTATGGAACATTTATTAATTTTTTGATTTTAATACAAAAAAGACAATCAGAAAAATTGAAAAAATAAAAAAAGGTTTCTAATTTATTATTAAACAGACGAATTCTGTTATTTTTTAACAATGTTTGCATAAATGAGAATATACTGCCTAAATACACACACAATATATATATATATATATATATATATATATATATATATATATCCCCAGACAGTATGTTTTGCTGTATCACAGCTCTTTAGTGCGGTTAGACAAGCAACTGCCTCAAGCCAAGATCAAAACTCGATCGTCTAGACAACAGTCGGCGCTTATAACTCCTTGGCCATCTGGCTTCTGCTGAGATAGATAAAATCGCAATGATAAACATACATATATTGTAGCAGCCATCACGCGGGTCTGGAGGGAAAGAAAGTGAGGGTTGCATTATGCAAATCAGGTGCGGCAAAAAAGGCTAAATAAAAGGCAGGTGTTTTTTTGGGTTGCATTATGCAAATCAGGTGCGGTAAAGAACGCTAAATGAAAGGTGGTGTCTTTTGGGGTTGCATTATGCAAATCAGGTACGGCAAAGAACGCTAAATAAAAGGCGGTGTTTTTTGGGTTGACGGCAGTTGTGGAGAGAACGTCTCGAAGTTTGCATGCGTTTGGATAATACGGTTAAAAGAAGGAAAAACGTGTTGCCCGGAAGAAAAAGGAACACAAGTCATTGTTTCAAGCTATTTCGGCGTTGATCAAACTTCACCTTGAAGTCTGGTCGATCAATACAAAGTGCGGCACACACCGGTGCCTTAGGGAATTTCACAGTCCCAGCTGGTGTAATGAGAACACCACCCAGTGCCTTAATAGCGTCATATCCGAGCAGTAGATCGAAGCCCAGTATGTCTTTCTGTGTAACTAGGACATTTACCTCAGCGGATACACCAGAGTCTGTGCAAATCTTTACCAATGCTACTCCACAGCATACCTGTGTCTCGCCATTTATTGTGGTTATTTTAATGCTCCTCTTGCTCCCAACAGGACTCCCAATGCTAATGAACTAGCGTCAACCGATACATTCATTTCTTGTCCATTAACACACCACTCTCCTTGAGCCGGATCCTCGTGCGTCGTTCTCTCAACACTTTCTGCAATTATTCAGGTGAGGAGGACATCGCTTGTTTGATCATCCCACCCTTTGGTTACCGCATTCGCCCTGCGTTTTATTACACCCACTGCCACACGCAGCCAACCACACACTGGCAGGTGCCCCACAAGTTTTCCGCACAAGGAAAAAATGGTCCTTCTTGTGAGAACTTCAGGGATGCCGGAAATCACATTTCCTCGTCTCCATCGCAGGGTGCCATCCTCCCCTCTGACTTCCAGGCCAAGTACGCGTGCTCCATCTCTAAGCCGCTCTGGGTCTTTGCACGTTAGGCCAAACTCTGACAATTTTGCGCGGACATGCATTGCCAACTTGACATCTTCATTGATGTAAATGTCGTCAAGGTACGCCGATGTTGCCTTTTCGACGGTCTCTTCCTGGGATAACACAGCACTAACGATGGTCTTCATGATCTGCGGTGCCACATTCAACCCAAAACCAAGTCTGGTTAGGCAGTATCTCTTGCCGCGAAATACCACCGTCTGGAATGGCCATAAAGTTTTGTCGACCCTCACCTGCAGATAGGCCTTCCTTAGATCGAGCAATGATACATTCGATCCTTCTTGGCGCCATTCCCGTAACTTGCTTGCACATACATTGGCATCAGCCGTGTAAGCCTCAATATATTGATTAAGCTCACGGTAGTCCATGACTGGTTTGATTTGTTATGTTGTACCACTGCCATTAAAGGGATAAGACCCTTTGGAGTACGGGATCAACCAGCCATCTTTGATCCAAGCGTCAAGCTCTTGTTCATATTCGGCTCTAATGTTCGCAGCCACGGGGTATTCTGTGACGCCATTCCGTAACTTGATTGGTACTTTATCGTCCGTCCATTTCCACGACGCAGTCCAGATCTTTTGGCTTGCTTTGAGGCAGACCATTCAACTACTGGGGAAAGTAATAGGTCGTCTGGCGATGAACTATTAATGGGCAGTGCCAGTGATCCCCACGAGAATGAAGCCACAAGTAGAAACTTTGTCAGTAGATTTAGGAGCGGAAACTTCATCAGACGATTCAGAAGCAGAAACTGAGATACATGTCCCATTTCGGAGAAGCTTACGAATCAAAAGGCCACCACCACCCTGCATCATGTGTGATCAAGAGATTAAGGGGGCGGGAGTGTAGCAGCCATCACGCGGGTCCGGAGGGAAAGAAAGTGAGGGTTGCATTATGCAAATCAGGTGCGGCAAAAAAGGCTAAATAAAAGGCAGGTGTTTTTTTGGGTTGCATTATGCAAATCAGGTGCGGTAAAGAACGCTAAATGAAAGGTGGTGTCTTTTGGGGTTGCATTATGCAAATCAGGTACAGCAAAGAACGCTAAATAAAAGGCGGTGTTTTTTGGGTTGACGGCAGTTGTGGAGAGAACGTCTCGAAGTTCGCATGCGTTTGGATAATACGGTTAAAAGAAGGAAAAACGTGTTGCCCAGAAGAAAAAGGAACACAAGTCATTGTTTCATATATATATTAGAGAAGTAAATGGAAAGTACTCGTGAACAAAAATGGTGCCTACATCTGACAATTAGACTGGACTACGAGAAGGATTATCCAAAGGATTGAGAAAATCGAAAAACAAAAATATTTCTTGATATACAACAATGTATGTATGTATGTGTCTATTTCTCTCTCTCATATATATATATATATATAGCAATAGATGAAGTGAAAGAATAAAATAAGGTGCGAATCAAATTTTATTACAATTCAATGTTCAGGCAAAGTTCTTTAAAGTCCTTAACTCATGAGTTTTCAAAGAAAATCTTCTCCTCAGAGGACCATTACTGCAATGACATTACTGCAGGTAATAAAAATTAAACTTTGAAAAAATATATTAAAAAATATATATAAAAATACATAAAGGTATATAAAACATCAAATATATCGGCCCAAAACATACTTTTTAGTAAAACTATACAGTTCATCCAAGTCAACAATTCTAAAACAGCTCCAGGCAAGATATCAACCTCTTTGATATCTTGCCTGGAGCTATTTTAGAATCAAAGCATTTGAGGCATTTAACTTTGAATTTGAGAAAATCTAAAAACGACTTTCTGCCATTTAAACTTCTGGTTTTCTTTCTCGATAAGTTGGTTATATTTTTAAAGTTTGTCATTCATAAATGCATAAAAATATGAGTAAATAATGCAGAATTGAATAGATATGACCGAACTCCAATTCTAGCCAGTTGACCTATCCTATCTGCAAGGAATTTTTTCTAATGGTCAATTCAGCACAATCACCATTTAAATGTTAGGATACAGATTAAATAAATCTTAATTGAATTTGTTAACTTGATCTGTTTTATAGCACATCAACGTTTTGATTTATTTAATGCCGAAATACAATATTTATCTATTATCTAAAGGACACTCATAAAAGTCAGAAACTACACAAGATACACTTAAAAATCTTACATCATCGGATTCAGTGTGACCCCCAACGTTGTTAGGGTAAAAAAGAAATACTGTAATATGGGGGTCACCAAGGACCAAATTAGTGCATGGAGAGAGGATATTTTTTTCATTCTTACTGGTAGTTGTTTAAAAAACAACACTGAAAGTAGATCAAACAGTTTTCTTTTTCTTTCTTTCTAATATATTGAACCAGTTGAGAAAGATGTTACACACACTTCTTAAAACTCTTCTAATTACTTATACATGCTGGGTAGATCTGCTAATTGTACGTAATTTATTGATCATTTGTTATTTTATATGGCATACCTTTTCCAATAAGTTCAAATCCAGTCAAGTACCGAGGTGAATTTAATAAATGCCTTGACTGGATTTGAACTTAGTTTGCTCATTCTATGATCTGCACTCGTAACGATTGACCTGATCTGAAGTCAATAAAAATGCCAGTCAATTTTTTTAGAAAATCATTTCTTTTTTGTTTCATTATTTTCTCTCCTGAAAAAGTGCAATCTCCTTGTTATGCACATGTGCACACATGTGCTTCAGTGGAAAAGAGAGCATGCCTATATTTGATCAAGTGACTAAAACAATTCAATAACAAAATAAAACAAACACATCCATGGATACTGGCAGTTTGTCAATTATATTTAATACTTCAATGATAACTGAAGTACACCACAAAAAGAAAAAGAATAGTGGTTAGCTAATTTTTAAGATACCTATAACAATAGGAATAATTAATTGGTAACATAGAAATAAGTGAAGAGAAAGAAGAAAAATGTCCGAGAATAAAAAAACAAACACCTGAAGACCCCCATCCTAAAAGTGGTGTTCAATGTATCGTTTATAATGAACTTGTAACAAACCTGATAGGCAAATTAATAATTTTAAAAAGCTGCAACTGGATATTTATTATATTTAAATTTATTCTATTTAAATAACAATTAAAAAAAAAAAAAATCTAAACAAAGGTAATTACAAAATTATTGACCGAATTATTCATAAGTCGGCGTTCTTTTTAAAATTTTCTAAAATGTATTAAAACAACCAGTCTCGACATGATTGCATGTTGGTTACGTTACGCTCAACCGAGGAAGAGAAAGCAAGAATGCTTTCAAAACGAGGATGAGAGAATGCGTTACAAAAAT
>OY744540.1:43928474-43998474 GCA_963556195.1 Sepiola atlantica
TTATTAATAATAATAATAATAATCTCAGAAATGGCAAACAATAATATTTAAAAATATTGATAATAATGATAATAATCAATAATAATAATATATAATAGTAAGCAATAGTTGAATAAAAATAGTCAAGAAATATTAGAAGATAAAGAAAAAACAAGAAGATAGCGATTAATATTAATCATAGTAGTTGTAAATATGATAATAAAAATAAACTATTTGATAATAGAGAAATCATCGGTTGTAATAATACTAATAATATTAATAATAGTAAAAATAATAATGATAGATATGATAATGATAACAATGGTAACCAAAATACTCTTAATAATAATAATAATAATAATAATAATAATAATAACACCAATAATCATAGGAGCACTAGGAACAGTCCCAAAAAACATGGAGAAAAGACTAGGAGAAATAGGAATCAAAGGGATAACTGAGACCATACAAAGGACAGTAATGATCAAAACAGCTACAATCCTGAGAAATGTCCTCGAATGCGGAAACCAACCCACCTAAGCAACGAATGGGAACAAACACATGGAAGCACAAGACAACAGAACCGGGGAAAATACAACCGCACAAGAGAGGCGCAAGCATAGGCTGACGCCACGAAAATTATGGACAGAGGGTCGAGGAGGGAAAGCGCAAAACCAGACCTCCACTGGAAGAGCGCGGACAGCTCTGGGACCTTGGGGAGGCTTGTTGCCACTCGGGCCCCAGAGGGGACCAATGGCTCTTATCAGCGGGAAATCGTTGGTAGGTGGCTGTTGCGATTACCGCAAGGTCATCAGCGGTGATGAACGAAAAGAGGTGGAGCATACTGGAGGCCTGAGGAGACTTGTTGTCACTCGGACTCCAGGGAATACCACAGGTTGTCGGCAGTGGGTGACCACTGACGATGACCAGTGTGATAACTCCTAGTGAGTAAATAATAATAATAATAATAATAATAATAATAATAATTTATAAAACTAATAATAATAGTGGAGGTGGTTATGGTAATAATAGATATAATGGTGGCTATAAGTAGTAATTATAGTAAATAAATAAAATAATAATAAAAATATAATAATAAAAATAAAAAAGGTAAACAATAATAATAATAACAACAATAATAATTAATTAAAATAATGATAATAATAATAATAATAATAATAATAATAATATATATATATATATATATATATATATATATATATATATATATATATATATATATATATATATATATATATACAAATATACAACGGTCCCAACCACGTGACTTTCCAAATTTTGAAATTTTAAATTTCTTTTCTTTTTTCTCCATTTCATTCTTTCCAAATATGATCTAAGGTTAAGATCGGATTCTAACTCTGTCTGATGAGATCTCAGTTTATAATAGCTGTTGATCGATAACATCGACATGCCAGTGTCGCAGATTTTGTACATGTCTGTGTAAATAAAAATAATCATATATATATATATATATATATATATTATATATATATATATATATATATATATATATATATATATATATATATATAACTCGATGTCTCTAAAATCTAAAAGTGTATTCTTATGTAAAATAACCAAAAAGAATAATGCTAGTATTTCCGAATCTCTAAATGCACACCTAAGGGGGCTATAGGGTAGATTTCGTCTCATGATTGAGGGGGAGGGGTAAGCGATTATTTCCGCTATTTTCAGTTTAATTTCAATTTAATTATGCATTAATTTAAATAGAAAACAATTATATTATTTAGTAATTTGTAAAAAAAATGGAAAATTCCGATACCGTTCTTAATTCTGTCGATACGAGTCGAGTTCTATGAAGGACGGGCCCCACTTTCCCAGGCTTTACTTTGATACCCATGTCATTCCTACAACTAATCCGGAAATGACGTTTTAGGGAGTTGGAGAGGGCGTTTCTAAACTTTTAGTTCTTTGGTACAACAGGGTCGCGTCTCTAAACTTTTAATTCTTTGCAAAAACAGGGGCGCGTCTTTAAACTTTTAGTTCTTTGCTAAAACGGGCGCGTCTCTAAACTTTTAGTTCATTGGTACAACACAGGTCCGTCTCAAAACTTTTAGTTTTTTGCTACAACAGGGGCGCGTCTTTAAACTTTTAGTTCTTTGGTAGAACAGGGCGCGTCTCTAAATATGTAGTTCTTTGGTACAACGGGGCGCGTCTCTAAACTTTTAGTTATTTCGTACGACAGGGGCGCGTCTCTAAACATTTTGTTTTTTGTACAACAGGGGCGCGTTTCTAAACTTTTAGAGAAGAATTAGATGGGAAAAGGGGAAAGAGAGTGTTGGGGGAGGGAGGGAAATAATGGGGACGAGGAAAAGAGAGACGGCTAGAGAAAGGAAGAGAGATTGAAATTTTTATATAAAGATGTTACACACACTATTTAAGTTCTACTACTTTGTTTTTTTATCGTCCTGGGAAATGCCGATTAGCCATGCTAGTCTATATATAAAACTCAATGTCTGTATGTATGCGTGTTTGTTGAGTGTGGGTTTTTGTTTGTGTGTATGTGTGCCGTATAGAAAATTTTTAGAGAATCTAGATAAAATTAACCGAGAAAGTTAATAGTAGTATTTCCGAATCTCTAAATGCACACCTAAGGTGGCTATAGGGCAGATTTCGTCTACGGGGTCGATTATTTCAGCTATTTTCAGTTTAATTTAAATTTAATTATGTATTTATTTAAATAGAAAACAATTATATTATTTAGTAATTCGTAAAAATAAATGCAAGTAATTCCCGAAAAAAAAATGCAAATCATTCCCTAAAATTCAACAGGAAATGACATCAGACGGAAGGCTGCTGAGGGGAGACATTTAAAATAAAAACAACGCTAATTAAGGGAAAATGTCAATACCGGCCTTGCTTCAGTCAGTATAAGACGAGTTCTAGAAAGGAAGAGGTCCACTCTCTTAGGCTTTACCTTGATAACCATGTTATTCCTACAACAAATCCGGAAATGACGTCATAGGGAGTTGGAGGGGAGTGTCTCTAAACTTTTAGTTCTTTGGTACAACAGGGGCGCGTCTCTTAACTTTTTGTTCCTTGGTATGACAGGGGCGCATCTCTAAACTTTTAGTTCTTTGCAACAACATGGGCGCGTCTCTAAACTTTTAGTTCTTTGCTACAACAGGAGCGTCTCTCTAAACTTATAGCTCTTTACTAAAACAGGGGCGCGTTTCTAAACTTTTAGTTCTTTGGTACAACAGGGGTGCGTATCTAAACTTTTTGTTCCTTGGTGTTACAGGGGCGCATCTGTAAACTTTTAGTTCTTTGCCACAACAGGGGCGCGTCTCTAAACTTTAAGTTCCTTGTTACGACAGGGGCATTCTCTAAACTTTTAGTTCTTTGGTACAACCGGGACGCATCTCCAAACTTTTAATTCTTTAGTACGACAGGGGCGCGTCTATAAACTTTTAGTTCTTTTGTACAACTCGGGCAAGTCTCTAAACTTTTAGTTCTTTAGTACGACAGAGGCGTATCTCTAAACTTTTAGTTCTTTGCTACAACCGGGGCGTGTCTCTAAACTTTTAGTTCTTTGGTAGAACAGGGGCGCGTCTCTGAACTTTTAGTTATTTCGTACAACAGGGTTCGTCTCTAAACTTTTGGTTCTTTGCAAAAACATAGGCGCATCTCTAAACCTTTAGTTCTTTGGTACAACAGGTGTGCGTCTCTAAACTTTTAATTCTTTGCTAAAACTGGGGCACGTCTATAAACTTTTAGTTCTTTGCAACAACAGGGGCACGTCTCTAAGCTCTTTGTTCTTTGGTATGACAGGGGCGCGTCTCTAGACTTTTAGTTCTTTGCCACAACAAGGGCGTGTCTCTAAACTTTAAGTTCTTTGCTAAAACAGGGGCGCGTCTCTAAACTTTTCGTTCTTTGCAACAACATGAGCGCGTCTCTAAACTTTTAGTTCTTTGCTACAACGGGGGCGCGTCTCTAAACTTTTAGTTCTTTGCTACAACAGGGGTGCGTCTCTAAACTTTTAGTCTCAATGTCTGTATGTATGTGCGTTTGTGTGTGTGCCCTATAGAAATTTTTTTTTAGAGAATTTAGATAAAATCTAAAAGTATATTTTTATGTAAAATTTAACAAAAAAGATAATGGTAGTATTCCCGAACGTCTAAATGCACAGATTTCGTCTGGGGATGGGGGTCAATTATTTCAGCTATTTTCAGTTTCAGTTAAATTTTATTATGTATTAATTTAAATAGAAAACAATTATATTATTTAGTAATTAAAATAAAATGCAACTCATTCCCAGAAAAAAAATGCAAATCATTCCCTTAAATTCAACCGGAAATGACACCAGAAAGAGTTTTCGAAGGAGGGGGGGGGGAGTAAAAAATTAATAGACGCTAATTCTGGGGAAATTCCGGTACCGGCCTTGAATCTGTTGGTATGAGACGAGTTCTAGAAAGGAAGAGGTCCACTCTCACAGGCCTTACCTTGATATTAGTATCATCCATAGAACAAATTTGGAAATGACGTCATAGTGTGATGGATGGGGGCGTTTCTAAACTTTTAGTTTTTTGGTAAAACAAAGGCGCGTCTCTAAACGTTTAGTTCTTTGCTACAACATGGGTCTGTCTGTAAATTTTTAGTTGTTTGGTACGATAGAGGCACGTCTCAAAACTTTTAGTTCTTTGCTACAACAGGTGCACGTCTCTAAACTTTTAGAGAATAATCAGATGGGAGTAAGGGGAAATAGAAGGTTGGTGAGGGACGGAAATAATGGGGACGAGGGGCGGAGAGACGGCTAGAGTAAAGAAGAGAGATGGAAGTTTTTATATAAAGATGTTACACACACTATTTTATTTCAACAACTTTGTTTTTTACTACCCCGGGCAACGCCGGGTAGCCCTGCTTTATATATATATATATATATATATATATATATATATATATATATATATATATATATATATATATATATATATACTCGACACGAAACCAAACTTTATTCTTACTCGCTGTACCTACTCGAAAGTCTTTCATTCTTTTTGTTTCGCTTTTTCTTTCTTTTCTTTTTAAATCTCAAATATGTTTTAAGATTCTTTTTTTAAACTCTTGCATTTATAAATAAAAAAATATGCACGGTATAGGTCAAATGTCGAATTATAGACATTAATTGGCGATTGTCTAGAATTTCCAACGGAGGAAAAAAAGAGGTGTAAGAACAAAGTCAACAAATAACTGTTACCAAAAGCAATAAAAGTTACTTTTTTATTTACCTGCCGATTTTTTGTGCGTAAATATTTTAAGGCGCTGTTTTACATTTTTCATCGTTGTCTTCAGAGCCTTGTAAACCAGATAGATTAAAGATATCGTCGGATTTTATTCAATGTGAAACCTTGATGTCGTAGATTTAACAACTCAAAAATCGAAAATTAAACAGAAATACAGCTAATAAAAATATACAGATTGGTTGAAAATTAAATTTTCGACCGATTGATGACAGTTATTAGCTGTAATTTTGTGTATTTTTTAGTTTTTAAATCTACGACATCGACGTTTCACATTGAGTAAAATCCGGCGGCATCTTTAATCCGTCGGGTTTACAAGGCTCCGAAGACAACAGTAAACCTGTAAATAAAAGCGATTTAAAATACTTTAAAACACAAAAATAGGCAGGTAAGTTTACTAAGTACGTGCAAAATCAATGGCTGATTCCCAAAATATAAAAACATTTTGACCCCCCCCCCTCACTTAAAAATTCACTAAAATTCAGGAAATCACTAATTTTAATGAAATTTTCAATATTTATTAATCAACAATCACGTAATATAATGAAACCATTATTTTTTTTAAATCTTAGTGAAAATGTATTATTTTTTGAAAACAAAATACACCTTTACTAAAGTTATATTTTTATATATTAATAAAAAAAAAATGCATCAATTTTTTTTTGTTTTTTATGAAAATAAAGCATTGTAGATGTTAACAATTAAAAATTAAAAATAAAATTTTTTTTATATATTACGAAAAAGGCCTCTAAATACCGTGTTAACAAAATCACTATAACTCGAAGAAAAATTAATTTTTTGAATTAGCGATATTATTATTGAATAAAGCATTGTTTAATCAATATTTTCACCAAAAAAATAATATAATTTAAAAAAATATTTGATGTTATTTTAATGATTAGAGTTACTGGAAAAAAATGCGACATAATTATATTTCCCTTTCATATATGAACGTGGCATCATCAGCGCAAGAAATTCTTTTTATAATCTTGAAAATAAACCACAAATTGACAAATTTGAGACCCAGGAACTTAACTAAAAATAGAATTTTTAAAATTGGATAATTTCTACTGACGATGAACTTTCATTGGTATTAAAAGTTTGGAGATGCGTCCCGGTTGTACCAAAGAACTAAAAGTTTAGAGAGTGCCCCTGTCGTAACAAGGAACTTAAAGTTTAGAGACGCGCCCCTGTTGTGGCAAAGAACTAAAAGTTTACAGATGCGCCCCTGTAACACCAAGGAACAAAAAGTTCTGTAATAATCAGCTGGGATTAGCCTTCCAACAAGCACTCACTTTTACACCGCCCTCAAATTTTTATTTTTAGAGATTCAACAATTTCGTTAATTTCACAATTCATCGTCAATTATTTGGAAAGATTTGTATTTGTTTTGTCCTTTTTTCATTAATAAATATTTAAGAAGTTAAAAACAATTATTTATTAATAAATAAAGAGAATTCAAATATGACATTTTCTTTCAAAATTGAATTCTGTTTATCAATAAATAACTGTTTTAACTTTTTTTCAATTAATAAATTGTCAGTGTAGTCATTGACTTTAATTTACTTTTTCACACTTAAAATATAAAAAACACTTTATTTAAAAAAAATCAATGTAATTTATCGTTACGACATGTAAAAAAAAATTGATAAAATTGACGCAGTTCGTAACGTAAAAATAATTTTTAACATTAAAAAAAGTTTTATTTCAAATTCTAAGGAAAGACATTGGTAAACAGACGTCATCAATAATTTCAAAGTATTACTAAATTAAAAACTAATACCAAGTTACATATGAACCTTTTTAGTTAAAAATAAAATAAGATATTAATTGCGTATACTCACAAATATTTTAATTAAATAAGCATTTCGTTTTTTCATTATGACAAAATAAGGGTACTTAAATTTGTTTATAACCTAAAAAAGAATAAAGAAATTAATGGATAATAATTTTTCAACTTCTATAAACTATTACAAAACCATTTTAATATATAAAGTTAAAAATTATAAATTATGACATTTTTGTCTTCCATATATTTTGCATAGCGATAGTCAATTGGTAAACAAAGTCGTTTTCCGATTAAGTGATGCCGGATTTTACGAATTTATGCCTTTTGGGGGGATAATTTTGCTAATTTTTAGTAAAACGTTGGATTTTTTTTTAATTCAGTATCTTATGACTTTAATTTAATAATTATCTTTGAAATAGTTCCCCAAAACTTATATTTATCTTTCAAGGGATTTTTACAAGTAATTTTTTCAAAGTTCAAAATTCACTGAATTTTTTAGTATTTTTAGCCGTCGTGATTACATATTTCATTATAATTTATTTTTCACACGTAAATATGCAGTTTTTTTTCGTTTAGAGATTAAGTTTAGGCTTTTATCTTTCAAACACAATCAAAGTTTACACGGAAACTAATTAAATAATTAATGATAAGCCCTTTTTAATAAGCATAGTCCGTACAAGAGGCGGCCATTTTTGCACGTACCTAAAGTTGACTATATTATAAATCTATTTAATTTTATGCTATTCGGTCGATTAAAGCAGAAAAAGAAATTGCTATCGGGCCGGATTTTTTTAAGTATTTTTTTTTTTTCGGTAATTTTTCTTTTGTCTACATTCGCTATTCACCCAGTTCATTTTTATAAATTTTGCTCTGACGTCGTCCGGGAGTCTTTTTGGTGCTTCTTTAGAGACGTGACCGAGATGATATGAAATGGGGAGATAATTCAATTTTTAGGGAGGGGGGAGTATCGAATTTTAAATGCAAAAAATAAAACTTCTGAGGATACGTTAAAATTAAATAGATTTATTGGAATAAATTAAACATCAAATAAATAAATAAATAAATAAATAAATAAAAAAGTTAGGGTTACTTCGTCTAATGGACACCTTGCTACATGTCAAATTTGGGCATCGCCACACAAATTCATCGCTTCTAGTTGCGTATGTGATAAGTATATCAGCGCCACAATCGGTGTGCTTGCAAAAAATCGATTATTTTGTAATTATCTCTAAGTAAAAACAACGGGTCTTCTAAGTTCAAATCGTTTGCATCCATTTTGTGAGAAATCAGATTTTCAGACCCCCCACCAAAAGTTTTCTGTTTAAAACCGGTTTATTTCAATAAATCTATTTAATTTTAACGTATCCTCAGAAGTTTTATTTTTTGCATTTTAAATTCGATACCCCCTCCAAAAGAAAGTTTGAATTATCTCCTCCTTGCATATCGTCTCGGCCACGTCTCTAGAGAAGCACCGTCTTTTTACTTTCAGTTTTGTTGTTGTTTTGACTGCCGTGTTTTTTGTTTAATTTTTTTTTAACAAATGATCTTTTTCTTTCTTTTTTTAAAAATAAGATTTAGAAAATTAAATTTAATTATTAGGGTATCGCTTGGTCAATAATTATTAATTGAACTAAATTTTTATAAAACTATAATTGATTTTGTTAAGGTAGTGGTGTTTTAATCTCTATTTATAAAATTATTAGATGTAAATAGCTTCCAAAACTTTCAATTGAGGATTTGCAAAGAATTTCAAAGCCAGAGATAACTTTCTATTCGACACTTTAAATACTTGAACATTTATTTTCTAAATTTCATTCATTTTTTTTTTCAACTTTAGTTGGGAGTTTAAATCGAGAAGACAATCAGATTGATGAACTTACTTGGGAGAGTAATTCGCCTGGCCAAATCTGACTGAAGCAAACGAGATCACCATTCCTCACAAAATAAACGATGGCTTCACAACTAAACAGAAATGCAGTTTTATTTACAGGAAACAGGAACAGAACAAATATAATACATTGGGTTGAGTGAATGTAGACAAGACGAAATAAACTTTATCCTGGAGTTCGTCGATTCTCTGCTGGGCCGACGGCAGAGAATTGTAGGATCACATCTTGTCTGTTTGGGAACCAGTATCGAACTGCATATACATGTTGATCACGTGGCCTAGTTTTCGCGCCAAGATGATCACGTATGAATCTCGTTACACACAGAGAGGTGATGATTACATAATCGCAAGCCAAATCACAACTTACAAAACAGGTCACTAACTGCTACATAACCCCCTGCTTAGGCTTTTAGACGATAAAACAAGAGAAACTTTATTGATTGTAACAGCACATGATGTGACAATATTACCGGATGGAAAAGGGTGGATTCGAAACCGAACCCTAGTTCTCTTAAGAAGACCGTAGAATTATTTTGCATCAAAAGAAAAGAAAACTAGAATTGATATAAAAAGAAAGTAAAGAGGAAAAAGAAAAGGAAAATGTTGTTTTTCTGTATTTTGGGAGATAATGTGAATTCATAATGCCAGAGATAAAGAAAGAGCAGTAACATTCATTACCAGCCACCTGTCACAAAACAATAGTTTTTTGTTGCTGAGATGATGTAGAATTATGACAATATTGTCGGATTGAAAGCGATAAAAGTTCGTTTTCTTAGTTTACATATTCATATATGTAAAAGGAATTTAAACAAAATGTTTTGACACAGGGTGGGGGGACCAGCCAATATTGGAAAAGGCTGTTTACTTTGTCTCGAGGCTTGAGATATGAAAAGGCGAGGGTCAGAAATGAGTGACCCACTGCATCACAAACTAGGGTACAGCGGTTTTGCATCCTCGGCGTTGAGTAGACATTGACATATTGAGATAGCCTGTGCCCATGAACTCAAAATCTTTTGCAAGAGATAAGAATTAAATTGTTTTAATGGGACCCCATGCATCGCCGGCTTGGCGTAGCTGGGTGGGTATATGAGGGAGGTGGGGTGTCTGCTGAATGATATTTCTCGTATTTTATAAGTTAATAGAAATACATTTTTTCTTCTATTAATAAGTTTTGAAGGAGGAGGAATCCCCCCCCCCCTCCCACCGAGGTAACAGTCGGAGATAGAAACAGAAGAAAAGATGGGGTGGAATAAAAATACGATTAGCCATTCCAGATTTAGAAGGGCGGATTGGAAATACCAAATGTGGCAAAGAAAATAATGAGAATGCATTTTCTTTTCATCACTGAATGAATTCGTTTGAGATGCCTGTCTAATTCTCAATATAAGGTGAAGCATCACAAGCTTCAGAGACTCCATTTTGCTTGCCACCAGAATCCACATCGTTAAGAGGCGAACCCCCAGACTTAGGGTTGATATTGGCAAATCAAGATTGCCCAGTGTTAATATATTGCCGGTCCGAAACACAGTTAGAAGTTAGAAGTGTGAAATTACCCCGCCTTGTAATGGAACTAGTTTTACCAAATAATTATCTTTCTAAAGAAAAACCCAACAGATGGAGTTGTTGAAATATTTTATTTTTTTCATTGTTCTGCTTGAAATGACCCTTCGCTTCACAGTGTTACCAAGCCAGACAAATGCCCTCTTTTATATCAATTCTAGTTTTCTTTTATTTTGATGCAAAATAATTCTATGGCATCTTAGAAGAACTAAGGTTTGGTTTGAATCAACCCTTTTCCATCCGGTAATCACAACAGCGGTGATTGCTGGACAGAAACCTTCGACACCTTCGGCCTTCATCAGTGCAGCAACTTTTCCCGAGCAGTACAGGTGACCAACCGAATTCAGGAATGGCCAAATTGGTGACGTCAGTGGTTGAGGAGAAAGGGGGATACATTTTATTGATGCCGATGACTCAGGAATGTCACATCTCGTGGTACAGTCTTGACTGGGACACAACGATTTTTTTATTATCAGTAGTACTTTGTTTTTTCTTTCTCGTGTGACATTAGGTCTAAAGAAAAAAAGATAGACTGAGGGTTAACTAAACCTGCGTTTAAAAAAATAGGAAAGAAAAGAACTTTGAGAGCATAGCCAGACCATATATATATATATATGTATAGGCAAGCTCATTAGAACAACGACCTAACAGCAAAAGGAGCGAACCATAGAAGAAGGGATAAGTCACTTTTTGGTTTCCTTGTCATTTTGTTTTGCTCAGCTTGTTTGTTCTTTTAAGAATTAATCGTCACCTGCGTGCAAAATTTTGCACGCAGGCGACGGTTAATTCTGTTAAGAGGGTGGTAGATAAAAAAAAATCGAAGAATGGGATCTAGGGAAGATTTGGGAGATTAGCCGAAGAGGTAGCAGAAAACAGCACCTTTGATGTATCAAGGAAAATTAAAGGCCCATAGGGAGTATACAGATACCTCCGTATAAGGGGGATGCTACAAGACTACAAGATTGGCTGGCAGTAATCCAAGAGAAGAGGGTAGTCTATGGTTTGCGGATTACGAGATGGTACTGTAAAACTGCAGTAGGCTGCATTTTCTTTAGTGATGTATATGAATGGCGGGCGTTGCAAATGTTAGATGCTTGACCGGAGGAAGGAGAGGGGGCACAAAATAAAGTGAAAATATCTTTGGTTTTATTTGGGCCACCTCAGAAGTTTGTTTCCTTTTGAGGTGAATTAAGTATCTCGTAAAAACAGAGAATGATGTTGAAACACAAAAGTGATGTTCAGATCGTCTCAATGATAAAGCCACCCTGGGTAGACTGTCTGACAAGTTATCTCAAGTTTAAATCTTAAGTGGTGAGAGTTTGGGTGGTCCAGTACTAACCAGGACAAAGAGATAGGAGGGGCGAGACCTGGCCACTGGGAATGACAGGAAGTTAGGAGGTTTGCAGGGAAGGTGGGCAATCAGTTGAAGATGGGTGCCGGCCAGGCAGGATGGGCCTATTGGGGCTCTTAGCAAGAACTGTGTGGGACTTGTTTCCATTTCATCGGGATAGAGATTAGAGATATCTCATTTGCAACACGAGTATCATTTATAACCAACAAATAAATCTGTTTCTTGTTGATACACTGGACTCATGGTTGTTACTTGGCATGAGAGTTCTTTGTTGCAGCACTAAGTGAGATCGAACAACATCTTTGAACCAGCATAATGTGTGGGACAACTACAGCCAGCGCAGTTAACGCATGAACAAATGCATACGTACATGTTCACATCTGGCTTCCGTGACCATGATTGACCCTGGAAAAAGTACAGCGAATGCTAGAGGCACACACATGGGCCCACATCGGACGCCCAGATAACTGATGTCGATTCTGCAACATGCCCGACCGCGATGCAGTCCCAGCATTAACCGACAAAGATGAAACATGAACAGCCCCTCAAACAAAGCAAAACAGAAGAGGAATAGCTTGGACATCATTGAAGAGAATCTCACAGAATAGAGTAGGTCGATACAGTTTAATTTTCTTCTGCCATCTTTGTTTCGTATTTTCTTGTGTCATTTTGGGTTCATTTTCTTTGGTTTAATGAAGGTCTCTTAGTAAATTGTTGTTTAGAAAAGATAACACATTGTATAGTTAAAAGAAAATATTTACGTGTGTGTGTGTGTGTTACAATTATATTTTATGAATCAAAGAGAAAGGAAAGCAGTGATATATGTAGAAACAGAAAGGAAGGGGGTCTTTGTGCGCTCGTTGTTTGAAAGAATGTGGCAGAGGAGACGAGCGGGCATTGAGGAAAAGGCTAGCCTGTTTAGCTACCCCTTTTCTTTCTAGGTTCGTTCGGCTTACTCTCTCCCTTTCTTCCTTTCTTTCTTTCTTATCTTTGTTTGACCCTTCTTCGCCTCTGAAGGGAGAAACTCGTGAAGTCTCGCAGGATCACGTTGGCCGAAGGATTTCGGCCAGTTTGACCACGCGAGATTTGAAGTCGATAAAAGAACACGTTTTCCTTTCCTCTTCCTCTTTTTCCTTCAGCGTCCGGAGACCAAGAACGCACAAAGAACTCTCGGCGATTCCCCCCCCCCCCACCAGCTCGAACGAGCTGGGTGGAGGAGGAGGGGAAGAGAAAGGTACCCCTTTTGATTCAAAAAAAATCTATCTATCAATTTGATGAACATTTCCTTTCATTCCCAACGAACTTTTTCCTTCACACATTCATCATTCACAAAATTGCCACCCAACTGACATTCAACACGCATCGCATCACACGCTACAATAATGAACTTATATTCTCTTCTAAATAGTAAATAAATTGTTTTGTTAATAAAAATGTTATTCCTTTCCTTTTTTATTAACCATTATAAAAGGCCTATTCGTATATGTGTATAGCTTCCTAATTCCTTCGCTTTCTTTAAGGTAAGTTTAAATAATGTTTTCTTCCTTCATCTTGGTTGTCTTAAACTGTTTTATTTAATCCCCACGTGGTCCGATGGTGGAAGATTAATGGTGTGATAACATGCAGTTATAAAGGCATCTATCACACTCCCTATGGTTGGGGGATTCATTATCGCAAAACCATTTGTCCGAAATCCTTCGCGACTGTGGTTAAAATCCAAAAACCCTTTGTTCTCCTTTTGAATCTCCCGCCATAAACACGCTTCCACCCCGGCCATAATTGGTGACCTCTTCGACGTTAACACACTAACTAAATCCTTCTACGATAACATAAATACAAATCCTTCTGATTAAATTTTAAGATACAAATAAATAAATAAAAAAATAAGATAACCACTTCTAAACTTAAAGACAAACAAATAAATTTAAATATTAATCTTATTTAGCGAAGGAAACCTAGAATAGAATACGGCAGTAAGTTAAACAAAAAAAAAAAATTCATATACGAAGAAAATACAAGTCTACGAACTTAACAAAAAAAAAAAAAAAAAATGAGCGTCTCACATCACAAAAAAAAAAAATCTCTTTCAACAAAAAAAAAAAAAAATCTTCGTAAAACAAACAACAAAATTTCTTTCAACAACAACAAAAAAAATCCTTTTCATAAGACAAACAACAAAATTCCTTTCAACAAAAAAAAATCCTTTTTCATAGAACAAACAAAATCCCTTTCAACAACAACAAAAAAACAATCCTTTTCACGAAGCAACGCAAGAATCTTGAAAAACAAAAATCATTTCTAACAAAAAAAAAACACAAGAATATTTTATTACAAAAAAAAAAAAAACTTCTTTCAAAAACAAATTTTAACGAAACAAAAAAAAAAAAAAACATCCTTTCACTGAACAAAGAGGGAAAGTGCTTTTCGCGAGACAAGGAGAGATGGGTCTATACAAAAAAAAAAAAAAAAAATCAAATCTCTCTACAAAAAACAGGAATCTTCCCACATGGCGCAAATATGCCGAACAATGAAAAATCCCGCCAAACGCCATTAAAAAAAAGAAAATGGAGCTACAATAAAAAAAAAATTTTTTAATGAAAAATTAACGACGTCAACCCGACATCAAAAAAAAAAAAAAAAAAAATAATAATAATAATAGTCTTATCAGTCGAGGAACAAGGGAAGCAACAAAAGTGCCAAGCGTTGAATCTCCCAAGCCAAATACAGCTTCGTGTAAGAAATCTACAACCTGAGAAAATGTATCAGCCAAAGAATACTTGCATGAACGCGACCAAAATTCAACGTAGGCCTAAAGATTGTTTCCTAAAAATACCCAGCTTCGTCTAGAGACATTTCTTTCTCCTGATATTTCATCAGCCCAAGAATCTCTAGGTGAACGCTAAGTTCCAGCAGAAAAATACACATCCAAAAACTAAAACTACAAACAATACCAGCTTCGCGTGGCGGAAAATCCCAATGTGCACAAAAATTAAAATTTCGCCCGCGAACGCTAATTTTGCTGGAACACCCATATAACTTCGGCTTCATCCATCCCGGAATGAACGCTAAATCCTCGCTGATAAAGATTGTTGTTATATATATAAATAAATAAATGAATAAAAGTAAAATTGAAATAGGGTAGTGTCTATCGGGTAAGCTCCGCTTACTGGTGGGGGACTATTGTGGCAGAGGAGACGAGCGGGCATTGAGGAAAAGGCTAGCCTGTTTAGCTACCCCTTTTCTTTCTAGGTTCGTTCGGCTTACTCTCTCCCTTTCTTCCTTTCTTTCTTTCTTATCTTTGTTTGACCCTTCTTCGCCTCTGAAGGGAGAAACTCGTGAAGTCTCGCAGTATCACGTTGGCCGAAGGATTTCGGCCAGTTTGACCACGCGAGATTTGAAGTCGATAAAAGAACACGTTTTCCTTTCCTCTTCCTCTTTTTCCTTCAGCGTCCGGAGACCAAGAACGCACAAAGAACTCTCGGCGATTCCCCCCCCCCCCCCCACCAGCTCGAACGAGCTGGGTGGAGGAGGAGGGGAAGAGAAAGGTACCCCTTTTGATTCAAAAAAAATCTATCTATCAATTTGATGAACATTTCCTTTCATTCCCAACGAACTTTTTCCTTCACACATTCATCATTCACAAAATTGCCACCCAACTGACATTCAACACGCATCGCATCACACGCTACAATAATGAACTTATATTCTCTTCTAAATAGTAAATAAATTGTTTTGTTAATAAAAATGTTATTCCTTTCCTTTTTTATTAACCATTATAAAAGGCCTATTCGTATATGTGTATAGCTTCCTAATTCCTTCGCTTTCTTTAAGGTAAGTTTAAATAATGTTTTCTTCCTTCATCTTGGTTGTCTTAAACTGTTTTATTTAATCCCCACGTGGTCCGATGGTGGAAGCCTAATGGTGTGATAACATGCAATTATAAAGGCATCTATCACACTACCTATGGTCGGGGGATTCATAATCGCAAAACCATTTGTCCGAAATCCCTCGCGACTGTGGTTAAAATCCAAAAACCCTTTGTTCTCCTTTTGAATCTCCCGCCATAAACAAACACTTCCACCCCGGCCATAAGAAAAGAGACGTAGAGAAAAGGGAGAGAACAAAAAAGGGAATTGAATAAAAAAGATAAAAACATAGATAAAATAGAGAGAGATAATGCCATTCGGTAGACGAATACACACACATATAGACATATATATATAGATAGATATATACATATTTTATAAATGTAATCCTATGGCACCAATTTTATAAACATCGAATGTTAATTATGTGTAAGGTTGGAAACACTCGCTCCCCTCACCACGCGTCTCTATGTTTTAATCGGGCCCGCGGGTCACATGTTAAGACTCGCGGTAGTAACACGACCTTTCATTAAAACGATAAAAGGGAGGACAGCAAGTAATCATGGTAGAGAAAGAACGGGACACATTAAATCACAATTTATAAACATAAAATAAGAAATAAAACACTTGTAAGAAAAAAAGCGAGATTATGCAAACATAACAAGTGTTTATTAAATAAAAAAAAGACCAAATAAAAATTCTGCTCTTCTCTGGGGAGTCTTTGATATGGGGCTGGTTTAGATAACATCGAGAATGGTTGCTCAGTCCAAAGTTATACAAATTTGCAAATAATGAAAGTTTGTGGTGGTCGTCATGCCTTTTTTTGGTGATAACTTCCTCCACAAATAAAAATAATAATAAGAAGACTTACATGCAAAACCAACGGAAGTTTATTCACTGAAATGAGTTCAGAAGTCCTTTCTTTAGTTTCAGGGTAAGTAAAGAGGAGAATGTCTTTTGTTTTGTTGAAATGCTCATGTGTTATAAAATGTTAAGAGAGGCAATAGGTAATGTTCGCCTGTGTAATTGTATGAAGCGCGCGAAAGGTGAAATGGGAGAGTGATAGTAAGACGCGTGTAACCTCCGAATGAAGAGTCAGTTGAGAGAGAGAGGGTTTGATGTTTGTGTGTGCTTAAATACTATTTGGATAGGCTCCAGCGAGCTTAAGGAGAAAAGTTTAGAAAAATGTCTTTGGAGAAATCCCATTGGACAGAAATATCACGTGGTGTGCTCCCTACTACGTCCGCTCGTTTTGAGTTGATTTAATATATAAGGCCACGCCGGAATTTGCGTGGGCGTTATTTTTTATTTTCCACGCGCCAATACAATTATATTCACACTGCGCGCCTAAATTGTATTTATCCCAAACAACAATTTTTATCCGAATCTTAACCGTGTCAACTGGCACAATACTCCCCCCAGATTGAAAAAAAGGAAAAAAAAAAAAATATATTTTTTTTTTTTTTTTTTTAATATGTAATGTATTCCTTGAAATGTTTCAGCCAGTGGACTTTCCTACCTGTTTTTGTCGTAGGTTTGATGTTCCCGTCATTTTCTGCTGGACTCCCATGTTCTAAGGGAATTTGTTCTGGTGGGGAAATTGTCTGAGGGTGTTCCTCAATGTATGCTGGTTTAATTCGGTCGATCGCGATGTTGTCTTTCCTGTTTTTCCTTTGGACAGTGAAATATTTTTCACTTCTGTCCAAAACTTGGTATGGTCCTGTGTAATTTGGACAAAATGGCTTTTTGACTGTATCATTCCTAATAAATAAATATTTGCATGTGTGAATGTCATTTGGCATATGTGTTTGTTTGTCAGCCTCCTGGTGGGTGTAAATTTGAGAGAAGACATTTTGTTCTTTAATTCCGTCACAAATGTATTTGTGGGTGAAATGTCTGCGTATGCATCAAAATATTGTCCAGGTAGTGTGATTGCTGATCCAAAAACTACCTCCGCTGGCGTGCTTTGTAAATCCTCTTTTATCGTGTTTCGGATCATTAATAGGATTAATGGTAAATTATCTGACCAGTCTACGTTGTTATGACTTGTAGCAAAGGAAGTTTTTAGCTGTCTGTGGAAGCGTTCGACGAGGCCGTTCGAGCAAGGGTGATAAGCCGTTGTCTTTATGTGGGTTGTTCCCAACAATTGGTTGAACTCTGCGAAGAGTTTCGATTGAAATTGCGAGCCTCTGTCCGTTGTGAGTACTGACGGTACTCCAAAAATCGCTATCCAGTCTTTTAATATTGTTCCAGCTACTGTCGCCGCCGATGTGTCCTTCACGGGTATGGCTGTTGGCCATCTGCTGAACCTGTCGACTATGGTGAGAATGTGGGTGTGTCCTTTCGAGGGGGGTAATGGCCCCACCAAGTCAACATGGATATTGGTAAACCTAGCATCTGGCGTACTGAAAGTGCCCAGTGGTGACTTTGTATGCCTGTGTATTTTATTCTTTTGACAGGATACACACATCTTGGTCCAATTTCGAATATCTGTATTCATTTTCGGCCAAACGAAACGGTCTGCTATTATTCTTACCGTGGCTCGTTTGCCTGGATGAGATAAATTGTGGAAATGTTGAAAAACATGTCGCCTGATGCTTGGCGGTATGTATGGACGTGGTTGTTTTTTTGCTGTATCACAATAAAATGTTGTTGTACTACTTTTAGTACAGGCATTTCCTTCAGTTGCAAAGACGTTTTCTGTTGTACGTCAGTGAGTGTCTCGTCCGTCTTTTGTTCTTGTGCAATTAATTCCATACTCAGCGAACTGGAATTTATCGAAGTTATTGCAGCTCGTGATAATGCGTCCGCCACGATGTTTTCTTGTCCCTTGACGTATCTGATGTCTGTAGAATATTGAGCAATATAATCAAGATGTCTGATTTCTCTTGGGCCATATTTATCTACATGTGTATGCAGTGCATATGTTAACGGCTTATGGTCAGTGTAAATACAAAAGTTTCTTCCTTCTTGTTAGAAGGAAGAAACTTTTTTCTTGTCCCTTGACGTATCTGATGTCTGTAGAATATTGAGCAATATAATCAAGATGTCTGATTTCTTTTGTTGTCTCCTAGTTTTGTTTGGTTATCCGTCCTTCACAGATAGCTGTTTCAGTGGCGATATATAGGTAATCTCGTATCCAGAAAGGAATTTGTTGCATTCGGATTGTTGTCGGATTGGATTTTTCCTTGTGAATCTCCTTTTGTTTTTTGTATGCGGGGATCTATTATTTCGGTTTCTGCTTAGTGAATGGCATTCTGACGAATTCGTAAAGTCCAAATGGCGTGGTCAGTGCTGTTTTATGGATATCTTCTTCCGCCACCGGTATTTGGTGATATGCTTTCACTAAATCCAGTTTGGAAAATACCGTGGCGTTTTGCAGTCCGATTGCGAAATCGTGAATGTGTGGGATAGGGTATCTATCCGGTACAGTTTGTGCATTTAATCTCCTGTAATCGCCGCAAGGACGCCATGTTGTCGCGTCTGATTTCTGTACCATATGTAGAGGAGATGACCACGCACTTTTGGAAGGTCGAATAATTCCTTGTTGTAACATGCGTTGGAATTCGTCCTTTGCGATCTTGTACTTATCCGGCTTCAAACGTCTGGGGGTGGCGTAGACGGGTTGTCTACTCGTTTTAATATAATGTCTTGCATTATGTTTAATATCATCCGCGACTGTGAATGGCTGAGTAAGTTGTGGGTATTTTTGACATAGCCGACGAATGTACGTCTCTTCAGGAAAGGCAGAACTAATCCCAGTAGACTGGTATCTTGTGGTGATACCTTTAATTACGACTTTTGTTTGGTTATCAGTCAGTGTGCGATTTGTCATGTCTACTGATAGATTAAATCGTGCTAGGAAATCTACTCCTAATATTGGTGTCGTCACGTTGGCTATGGTAAAAATCCACGAAAATGTGCGACGCAAGCCGAGATTGACGCTTAAGTACTTTTCACCGTATGTCGGTATTTGTGTGCCATTAGCTGCCTGGAGGTGGTAAGGCTGTGGAGTAGCTTTCTGTTTACCTAGCGCTGGTATCACACTTATTTCGGCTCCGGTGTCTATTAAGAAGTTATATCCGTGATTACTGTCACGAATGAAAAATAGACGACCTTTAGTGGAAAATCCAGCAACAGTTGTCGTCACTACTGGCTGGAATGATCGTTTCCCTGATTCTTGTTTACAAAAGTACAAGGATAAGTGCAACGCCTCGCTTCTGTGCCGAATTTTTTGTGGTAAAAACAGATTTCGTTCGCTCGTTCTCGTGTGTTGCTTCGACCTCTGCTAAAACTTCGTTTTCGGTAGTTAGGTCGATTATTAAATGAGTAACGACGGTTTATTTGCATTAATTCCTGCAATTTACGAGTGAGATTTTCGACCGTAGTAAAAACTACGGCCACTTCGTCGTCTCTCGTCTGTTTTGGCTGTGCTTGTGCTGAGTTTACTTTGCAGCTCCTCAGATTTTCATGAATTCGGTCTGCCATGTCGGCGTGCTTTACAGTGCTTGTCTCTTCCGTTGTGGGCGCCAGAATTTGTACTGTTGTGTCTGGGAGTTTATCCAGCCACAAACTTCTCATTATAGTTTCGGACATTTTGTTGTCTCCTAGCAATGATCGCATGTATCGTAAAAGTTGCGACGGTGTGCAATCTCCCAATTTTACTTGAGTGAAGAGATTGCGTAACATTGTCTCGTTTGATAAGCCAGTCCGTCTCAAAATAGCCTCCTTAAGTTCATCGTATGGATTATTTTCTGGTACGTTCTCCAATAAATCAGTCACTTCCTCGACAACGTCTGCCGGGAGTTTTTCAAGCAAATAACAATACTTGGTTCGCTGAGACGTAATCCGTTTTGCGTCGAAAAGGGCCTGGATCTGGATAAACCACGTCTTTATATTGGTGGGATTAAAAGCTGGAATATTTAGCGTTAATGTAGCTAGAGGTGTTTCAACGCGGGGAGCTTCCATTTTTCTGTTTTTCGTTTGAAAATGATTTTAAAGCCTTTAAACTGTCGGTTGATTTGTTTAATTTCGATTTAATAGCGACTATCGGCATAACTCGCTAATTTGTTGCTATATTGTACTGAGATCCACGCTTCGTCTGACGGCTTGTATCATCCCTTGAGATTCGCATCGTCTTTTTACTTCCTTTGAGTGTTACCGCACGCATGATATCGCCAGTAGGTTAGGTAACCGCGTGTAGCTTATAAGGAGATTCCGTTGTGCATGCAATTTTCTAAGTCGGGTCACCAACTTGTGGTGGTCGTCATGCCTATTTTTGGTGATAACTTCCTCCACAAATAAAAATAAAAATAATAATAAGAAGACTTACATGCAAAACCAACGGAAGTTTATTCACTGAAATAAACCATTAACAAATATAACATATTTCCTTTTGTAATGAGTTCAGGGTAAGTAAAGAGGAGAATGTCTTTTGTTTTGTTGAAATGCTCATGTGTTATAAAATGTTAAGAGGCAATAGGTAATGTTCGCCTGTGTAATTGTATGAAGCGCGCGAAAGGTGAAATGGGAGAGTGATAGTAAGACGCGTGTAACCTCCGAATGAAGAGTCAGTTGAGAGAGAGAGGGTTTGATGTTTGTATGTGCTTAAATACTATTTGGATAGGCTCCAGCGAGCTTAAGGAGAAAAGTTTAGAAAAATGTCTTTGGAGAAATCCCATTGGACAGAAATATCACGTGGTGTGCTCCCTACTACGTCCGCTCGTTTTGAGTTGATTTAATATATAAGGCCACGCCGGAATTTGCGTGGGCGTTATTTTTTATTTTTCACGCGCCAATACAATTATATTCACACTGCGCGCCTAAATTGTATTTATCCCAAACAACAATTTTTATCCGCATCTTAACCGTGTCAACTGGCACAAGTTCAAAATAAGTAATTTGTTTTCCTTTTTGCTTTTGCTTTTGTTTTTTCATTAGCCTTTTTTATGTGTGTTAATTGACAAATGCTGAGTTGAAGATATTTACACAGGATTTTAGGTCCGTTCTTTCTTGGATTCTTGTATACGGGGATATAGCTTTCGATTTGAAGTGCTGGGTCAGCACAAAATCTTGACACGACTTCACCCCTCCGCTCCCGAAATCTGACTGTATCATCTTTTGCAGATATTTATTTTTGTGTGGAGTTGACGGCTATATGAAGGACATTTTAACAGAATTCTGATATTCTGAGTTCGTCCTTCGTAGATAGTTTTTAGTGTGAAGTTTTTGGTTATATGAAAGATATTGTCACAGAATTTTAGATTCTGATGTCCGTCTTTCACGGATAGTTTTTAGTGTGGAGTTGACGGCTATATGAAAGATATTTTTACAGAATTTTTGATGCTGAATCCGTCCTTCACAGATAGCTGTTTCAGTGGCGATATATAGGTAATCTTGTATCCAGAAAGGAATTTGTTGCATTCGGATTGTTGTCGGATTGGATTTTTCCTTGTGAATCTCCTTTTGTTTTTTGTATGCGGGGATCTATTATTTCGGTTTCTGCTTAGTGAGCAGCAAATCTTGTAGGCTGTAGGGAACATGAGGGGGGCTTACCTACGAAGCGTCCTCGCGTTTGTCTGTCCTGTGCGCGGATGAAAGAAGGAAATCCAACATGGCGTCCGTGAGCCTTTGTAGCATGCGGTTCACGCAGAGTCTCGCAAAGTCTCGTTGCATTTACATGCATATTAGGTGTGCCTCGGTATATAAAAGCGGGTCTCGTACCGTCTCATTCGAGTCGGTGCGAAGCAAGTGCATGTAACGAATGGTGAGAGCTGCTTTGAAGGTTGACAGAGTGATTTGCAACCTTCGTCATTACTACAAGCTATCTCGGCGATGGACAAATTCGACTTGAGATTAATACCCGAGTTCGACGGCTCCCCCTCCGGACCCTCTGTAGTCGAGTGGTGGGAGAAAGCCGAGCGCGTCTGCAGACTTTGCAAGATAAAGGATCCTGCACTGGTCATCCCGCTGAGGCTGACCAAAGGAGCATATTCGGTGTATCAGCAGCTCGGAGACGAACCAGGCCTGGAGGAAGTTAGGCAGGCGCTATACGCAGCCTTTGCTGTGGACCCTTTCGTCGCCTGGAGGCAGTTCACCGAACGGCGGCTTGGGCTAGATGAGACTGTGGACGTCTACCTGGCCGATTTGAGGAGGCTAGCCGCGCCGTTTGGTGGAACAAGCGAACGAATACTGGGATGCGCTTTTCTGACTGGACTCCTACACGGCGCCAGCAGACTGCTGCGAGCATCGTCCAGACTCAGTGAGATTGGGCTTGACGCGTTGTTGGCCAGAGCCCGAAACATTTTGAAAAAGGACCAGAGCCGGTTTCGGCAGCTGCGGAAGCGTCTTCACCACTAACAGAAGATGTGAGATGCTACAAATGTGGCGGGCCGAATCATTTTTCAAAAGACTGCCGAAGCCGAAGCGGTGCAAGGGACGCGCCCGATCGAGGAACGTTAAAACGTGTGCGTTGCTACTGGTGCAACAAGCTGGGTCACGTGGCAAGAGGTTGTCTGGGAGGAAGATGACGTTCTGTATTGGAAACGAGGAAATGAAACGAGGAAATGAAACCCCGGACATGTCTTGTATTGTAACACGACGGAACGTATTTTCCTTGTGCGGAAAGTTAGTTGGACACCTTCCTATGGGCGGCTGGCTTCGTGTTGCGGTGGCATTTATTAAGCGAAGAGCCTCCGACGTCAACACTGGATGGGATGACGAAACTCATAACGTCCCTCTCAATACAATGCTCAAAGAGGTCCTCACCAGGGTGCACAAGGAAGACCCAGCGCGGGGCAGATGGTGCGTCGACAGCCAGAACCTTAGTGTGTGGGTTGATGCAAGCTCTCTCGCCATTGGCGTATCGGTGGTCCATGATGGAACGGTGGTGGAAGACGCTTGCTGGTTACGCCCAGAAAAGGACTCCCAGCACATAAACCTGGCAGAACTTGATGCAGTTATCAAGGGGATAAACTTGGCAATTCTTTGGAAGACGACCACCCTGCGACTATTCACGGATTCTGCTTGCGTCCATAAGTGGATTTCAGATACTCTCACCGGGAGGGCCAGAGTACGAACCAAAGCCACGAGCGAGATGCTCATCCGACGGCGGCTTGACACGATCATGAAGCTGATGAACGAATATGAGCTGTCAATAGAGATGTCCCTGGTCAAATCCAGCCTGAACAAAGCAGATTGTTTGACGAGAGTACCTCAAAGATGGCTTGATGCCATAAGAAAGACTATTGAACCCATGCAGCCCGCCTGCGCTGCTTCTGTGAGCCCCGTTCGATCTAATCATATCAAAGAAGTCCACCAACAAACCGGGCACCCTGGGGTCAAGCGGACCCTACATTTCGCTAAGTTGGTTGAACCAGGAGTACAGAAGGCAGACGTCAGGAAAGTGGTCAAAGATTGTGTAGCATGCCAATCCATTGATCCAGCACCGATTCGCTGGGAGAAAGGAAAGCTGGGAGTGGAAAGCCATTGGAGCCGGCTGGCGATGGATATTACTCACCACAACGGCGAGGATTTCCTGACTCTCATTGATTGCGGTCCATCCAGGTTTGCGATATGGCGCATGCTGCGCCGGCAAGATGCAGCCATCATTGTCCGTCAGTTAAACAGTATTTTTCTTGAACGTGGCCCCCCAACGGAGATATTAACCGACAATGGCGCTGCATTCACTAGTGAGCAGTTCAGAAAGTTTGCTGATGGCTGGGGAGTACACCTGAGGTTTCGATGCGCCCACGTACCGAGTGGAAATGGGGTCATCGAGCGGAATCACAGAACCGTTAAAACCATCGCGGCCAGGACGGGCTGCACGGTATTTGAAGCTGTATAACGTAACCCCAAAGGATAATGTTTCAACCCTCTACAGCGCCGGCTGACACCTTGCACAGGTATCACGTCAGGGTGAAAGGCATAGAGACTAACCCGCTGCCCGAACTGGAAGTAACCAAAGAGAAACTGAAAAAAGGGGATGTCGTCTGGATTAAGAACCCGCATGGCAAGTGTTGACGAAATACGGAGTTGGACGCGTGACTGAGGTAATCAGCCCACAGGCAGTGCGAGTCGGCGGTATGCCCCGTCACGTCACGCAACCATCACTGGACGACTAGAGCGAGTCGGAGTCAAAGAGCAGTGAGGCATCGCTCTGGCTTGCAGCAGCCGCATCGGACAGTGACTCGGATATCAGCAGTATCCCAGCGAACGCGATGTTTCTCGACCCTCAGACCGCGGACGAGAGCACAAGCAAAGATGAGGCTTGCGTTGTCCCCCTCTGAAGAAGCAACCGGCGAAGGCGATCGATGCCTCCCTGCCATCTCTGTGATCATGAGATCAGGGGGGAGTGTAGGGAATATGAGGGGGGCTTACGAAGCGTCCTTGCGTTTGTCTGTCCTGTGCGCGGATGAAAGAAGGAAATCCAACATGGCGTCCGTGAGCCTTTGTAGCATGCGGTTCACGCAGAGTCTCGCAAAGTCTCGTTGCATTTACATGCAAATTAGGTGTGCCTCGGTATATAAAAGCGGGTCTCGTACCGTCTCATGCGAGTCGGTGCGAAGCAAGTGCACGTAACGAACGGTGAGAGCTGCTTTGAAGGTTGACAGAGTGATTTGCGACCTTCGTCATTACTACATAGGCGTGGCCATCTGACAAAAAAAAAGGAAAGAGAAAAGGAAGATCTTATGTGTGCTTATTGTTTTGTAAAGGGGGAAGCGAAGAGAGAGAATTGAGTTAAAACTTTTTGTTATATATATAAGGTTGTTATTGAAACATCCTTTCTTGCACAGATCCAATGTTTTTTTTACTAAAGGGTCAATTATGTAGTGAATATCTTGTTGAATTTAGAGTGATTTCATCGTAATTGCTTTTTCTGTTCGAAAAAAAACTTTATTAATTGTTATAGAAAAAGAAAATGAAAAAAAATAGAGTGGTTAAGATGGGATAGAATTAATTTATTTTCTATCTTAAATTTACCTCATATTATGGATGTTGGGCGAGCAGCGGAGAAGGGTTTTGAAAGAAAGATTTGCCATGGATAATTGCAGCATATTTTCTCTTTCTGTCGGTTGTTTGTTGTATGCAGAGGAGACATTCTCTCTGTGTAGGGAATGCGGGTCACGCCAAACGCCGGAGTGGTGGGGTGCTAGCACCCCAAGAGCGATAGGTCATGAATAATGATTTTTCATGGACCTTTAGTATAGAAGAACAAAGGAAGGTGGAAATTGAAATCGTGAAGTTTTGATTGACTTGTTTTTGAAGAACTGAGAAGGGATTGGATTTGCACAATGGGATGTGTTTTGGAATTGAAGCGATTTTCCCATGCATTGGCTGTGGTCGTTATGAATGACCGCGTGTGCCCACTTCTGATGCACAGATTGTGTCCGCTCAGTGTTTGACTGGGCAGTAGAATTGAGGCATGATTAGCAGAAGGCATGTGTATAGATGTGTAGTCTACTGAGCGGATATACTCTCTGTGTAAATTGATTAAAAAAAAAGAAATAAAGAAAGAAATAAAGAAAAAGAAAAACGAACAGTTGGAGTCAGAGATGCCTATGGTATTTACATTTTTAAATTATGGGTGTGTGTTTGTGAGATCCCTAGCCCAGCAGAGTCCATGGGTATAATGAATGAAGGTAAACATTGATAACATATGGATTTGTCGGTGAGTGGTGAAAGGAGCTGAATTGTTCCAATGGACCCCATGTCTAGAGATTCCAAGTGAATGATCCGAGTGGATGTCGCTAAAGCAGTGATTGGGGATGGATCCAATTGGTTAGAGTTGGTGCATTACCTTGGGGAGTGCACGCCCCTGTATATAACTTAGACCTAAATAGTTCACTGTTGTTGTTGTGTAATGCACCGTTGAATCACTCTGGATCGATGACACCACTGTCACCCACCCATAATGCTCAAGTTAAGAGTGAAGGGGTGGTTGTTGACTGCTCAACCAGTCAGATGCCTCATCTGGCTAAATAAGGGTCATAAATTGTGCACGGGAGAATTAGGAAAAGTTGTGAAGGAAATTGTTATTTTGTACAGTTCATGTTTTTTTTTTTTTAAGATATTTCACCCCAAACAAGGCAGGTCGCCACTGTAGACGTAAGGGGTTACTGAGAATTAGAGTGTAGGTTTTGGGTGTCATTCTCAGTTGGAAGCTGTGCAGCGAGATGTCTCTTTACATTAGTTTTAAACCTCTGCATGTCGGTACAGTCGAGGAAACAGGGAGGGGGGAGTTCCAGAGGCTGGTAGCACGAGGAAAGGAGTAGAAGGCTCTCCGGCATTTGGGGACCTCCACAGTGAATGGATGGGAACTAGCTGATTGTCGGGTTGTTTTAGTGTATTTGTGTCGAGAGGGCACTAGAGCAGCTAGTTCATCAGAGCACAATCCATTGAAGTATTTTTAAAACAAGCACAAGAATGCAACATTGCGGCGATGGGACAGGGGCTGGAGCTTGGTAGATAGTGTGGGACCTATTAAGTTGGCGACTCTTTATTGGACCTTGTCTAAGAAAGAAAAGACTAGTGGATGATGCACCAGCCCACATGTGACAACAATACTCCATACATGGGCGGATGGTGACTTTGTAGAGATACAGGATAATGTCAGGTGTGAGGAGTTTACTAGCACGGTAGAGGAAGCCCACCTTCTTTGCAGCAGCCTTGCCAATGTCTTCAATGTATTTGTTCCAATTCATGTTACCTGTGAATGTTAGGCCGAGTAGTTTGAATGTTGAACTCTCAGGTAGAGTGTTATTTGCCATGGCAATCGGTGCTTGAAGAGGTTTCTTGTAGTTATTGAAGGAAAGTAGCTTTGTCTTTGCGGCATTAAAAGTTACCAACCATTTATGTCCCCAATCGACTACAGGCTGCAGGTCACTTTCTAAGGATTCAGTTTTGCCCACATGACGAGAGTAGAGCGTGGTGTCGTCAGCAAATATACCTATGCAAATATACTCAATGTCATCAAGGAGGTCGTTTATGAAAAGCAGGAACAGTAAAGGTACGAGAATGGATCCCTGGGGTACACCAGCATTTATGTCATGTTGCTTAGATGAACGGCCATCGAGGACAACCTGGATCTTTCTTTTGGTTAGGAAGGATTTAATTATATTAAATATTTGTCCAGTAATACCATAGGAGTGCAGTTTTAGGAGAAGGCTCTTCATTAAATATTTGCCATACCTTGTCAAAGGCTACTGCTCTAGCTTCACCTGCCTTGTCCAGTGTATGATATATGCGTTCAGAGATGACCGTTAAGATATCTACAGTAGGTCGTGCTTGTCTAAATCCATACTGGCAATCAGAAAGAAGTTTAGCATTAACTAGTAGCCGGACGGACTATCGCTAGATTGTAATCAATCTAGCGATAGGATTCAAAGATTTTAGCAAAGATCGGGAGTAGACTGATTGGGCGGTAGTTTTGAGGATCAGTTCTATCCCCAGAATTCTTGAAGTACCACAAAGGCAATTTTCTAGCTATCAGGGAAGCAAGATTCAGCAAGGCATATGTTGTAGAGGTTTGAGAGGACAGGAGCATGTTCAGTAGAGCATTTCTTTATTACTATTACCGGTATAAGATAAGACCCACAAGCTTTGAAAGTGTCGAGGTTTTTTATGATGACCCTGACCTGAGATGGGGTGATGACCAGGTTTTCAAGTGTGGCTTTAGTCCGCAATGGGAATTTAGAGAGGGGGTTGTTTGCTAAGTCAAAAGTGGAGCTTAGGGCAAATAGCGGGGGAATCGTTGATTGTCCATTGTTCACCACACTATTGTAGATTTTCCAGAAATCGTGAGTACCTAGTTTCTGTGACTGAATGCGTTTTTTGGTTATCTCAGTATACCTTCTATTTGCTTCACCTACCACTGCCTTACAATTATTTCTTGACTTTATAAATTTTTTGGTCGATTCGCCGTTGACTTATGGCGGCCGAACTTTCGGTATACTTGCTGCCTCTCAGTCATGGTAGCTGCACATTTCGAGGTGAACCATTGAGGAGAGTGGGGTTTGCTGAAGAATTTTCGCATGGGGACATAGGCTTCAATGCCTGCTTTGACCCATTCAGTTAACTCATTTGCACATTGATCAGCAGGGAGTGAGAAGGTTTCACTCCATGGGGCGTTGCTGATATTATCTCATAGACTCAAAATCAGCCTGCTTGTAGTATCTCGTCGTTTTGAGCAACAGCTCATCAGCTTTTGGACGAGTTTTTAGGGTGATAACAATCATAACCACAGCGTGATCAGCGTTCCCGAGCGGGCTATGGGCTTCAGTCACAGAAGCCTTGGGCAGTGAGGTCAGGAACAGGTCAAGAAGTTAGGCTAGCTGGTATACTCAATCAGGGAGGCGGGTTGGGAAAGGAGAAATTATACGTAGAGTTACCGGCTGCGTCAGTAATGCTGGAGAATCCCATCCAGTCACGGGGGTGTGCATTAAAATCCCCAAATACATGTAATTGGGCATTCGAGTCCAGTGAGAGTGCTCTATCTATGCTTTCAGAGACAGAGTTTAGCAGGGTACAGTCCTGGGTCGAAGGTGAATGGTATAAGAAATATAAGTAACTAACACTGTGATGTAAAGTCAATCTAAAGCACATGATTCTAACCTATGTTTTCTAGTCAGGGGGAGGGTGTTCCGAACATAAACTCCTAGCCCGTGCATATGTTTGTCAGAGTCTTTACGGTAGAGAGGTAGTCAGTCATGTCAAAGTGGTGAGAGGAGGTTGAGGATTGAAGGTTCGTTTCACTTAGTGCTAGAATATCCGGGGTGTTTGTCTTGAGAAAAGTTTCTACGTCGTTGATGTTGGTTCTAAGTCCCCGGATATTTGTGAATGCGAGCCTCAAGAACAGAGGCGAAGATGTTTTTTGTTGGGTGTCTGGTTTTGGTTTGATTTTTTTATTTTGCAATGACATGTTTGTTTTTAGATAAAGCATTGTGGACAAAGTGGGTGCTTGTTAGGTGTCAATAAGCTTACACAACCAGTCGTGACTTGGTCCATGGGGGTTGTGGCCTTGGGAAAGCCCACCGGAGACAACTGTAGGGTCCCTTTCCATGCACAACATGTCACGTACAGCTACCCATGGTATGATGAAGCAGCCGTTCTTACCGCTACCTAAGAGTTTGGGCTCCTGTCCTGTCAGTCAGAAACAGCAGCCAGACAAGCTGTCTAACCTGTACCCTCAACCTGTCGGAACAAGAGCGACCCAGACCGATCATGTAAGACTTAGTGACGAAAAACTTTCCCCAAGTTGCCCAGATAGAGAGAAAGAGAGACGGCATTCATTGTCCTAGTCAGGAAACAAGGCCCGGCACTGGGTGCCTTTGAGGCGTTCTAGCGCTGGTACCTCTGCGCCTGGCTAATAGACAGAGGAGTGCAAAGGCCAGGCGATAGGCAGAGCCCATCTACTCCTTAAGCAATTATAGGTTTGAAAACCGGATATTTTGTTCGAGATTCCAGCTCTAGGAAGGTTGTCGATCAGGACTGATGTTCTGCAGTGATTGGATATAGGTTGTGGTGTACACTCGATTTTCTTGCACATGTGTGCCCAGGGAAAACTTGAAGCACTCTCCTGGGCTGTCATATTCATATAGTTTTAGAGATCTAGGCTTGAAAATATTTTAATGTTGAAATCATGGAAAAGGTTATGGTCAAGAAATTTTAAATTGGTTGAGAAATTTTTAATAGTAGAATTATAGAAAAGATATTTGGAGAGTACCTGCCAGTGTGCAGAAGACATTTGGGCTGTTGACAAAATTCTAGGATTGTAGAATTATGGAAAAGTTTTGGGGAGTATTCCCGCAGGTGTGCAGAGGATATTGGTACTGTTAAGAAATTCTAAAATTGTAGAATCGTGGAAAAGTTTTTGGGATTGTTCCTGCAAGTGTGCAGAGGATATTGGTACTGTAGAGAAATTCTGAAGTTGTGGGATTATGGAAAGATCCCCTGAAAGAGTTTCTGCAATGTGCATAAGATAATTGTGCTGGTGAGAAAATCTAAAGTGATAGAATTATGGAAAAAGTTTTGGGAGAAACTCTGCGAATTTACAGAAGATATTTGGGAAGTTGAGAAATTTTAAAACAGTGGAAATAGGGAAAAAAATTTTCAGATAGTGTTCCTATCTGGCGAGGGATGCATGGACCATTCCCGCCTGAAGAGTGGACGTTAGGGGTCCTTTAAAAATAGATATATATTATAGAATTAATTCAATTGGGAGATATTAATGAATTGTACATTACCTTTGAAAGAGCTGCAAAAGAGGAATGAGCTGAGAACTTTCAAGATTCAGGACAAATAATAATGGTAAGAATGAAAGTAATTGTCAGATTGCAGATGATGATGTGTTAGAGAACCTAGACTACAGCAAACTGTAAATTCAGAATTGAGTTAAGTGAGAAGGAGAGGCCTAAAACCAATTGAGATCCCAACGATGCATGATTTTGGGATGGTGAGTTGAGAACGAGTTATTGAGAAAAAAAAATTGAAAACAATAATGTTTTAACTACTATGAAACTGAAGTGAATTTTAAAAAAAGACAATGACTACTATGTTTTGCATGTGCATAGTTTCACAGCTATAAGTGAGGATTAGTAAAAAATTTAAAAGAAAGGTGTATACAGAAAAAAAGGAGAGAATGGACCCTATTGGTAAAAGAAAAAGACAAAGAGAAAACAACTATGCTATGCATACTTTCACAGCGATAAGTGAGGACTAGTAAAAGTAATTAAAAGAAAACATGAATGAACCCTATTGAAAAAAAAAAGGAATGTAGAAAAGTAAATGCCGAACTGTAGAAAAAAAAGAAAAGTAGATGATTTTTAGAAAGATGATGCTTAAACGAACATTACATCCTGGGCAGTTTAGCGATAAACTGTTGGAAATTAACATTTAACTTTTTTTCTCCTCAGGATTGTTTTGAGGTGATTTTATTTGTTCTTTTTTCAGCAGAACTGAGTGAAATGTCGCAAAAATCATTCCCCACATGAGGATGGGTAGGGATGTAAAAATGCAGTCGACTGAATTTTCTTTAAGTGATGCATATGAATGGTGGGTGTTGCAAAGGAAGGAGGGGGCACAAAATAAAGTGAAAATATCTTTGGTTTTATTTGGGCCACCCCAGAAGTTTCTTTCTCTTTGTGATTAATTAAGTATCTCGTAAAAACAGAATAATGTTGAAACGCAAAAGTTATGTTCAGATCGTCTCCATGATAAAGCCGCCCTGGGTAGACTGTCTGACAACTTATCTCAAGTTTAAATCTTGAGTGGTGAGAGCTTGGGTGGTCCAGTACTAACCAGGGACAAAGGACCCCAAGGGATAAGAGGGGTGAGACCTGGCCACTGGGCATGACTGGAAGTTAGGAGGTTTGCAGGGAAGTTGGGCGATCAGTTGAAGCTGGGTGCCGGCCAGGCAGGATGTGCCTATTGTGGGACTGTGTGGGACTTATTTTTATTTCGCTGGGATACTTCATTTGCAACTCTGCCATTCAAGTTGGGAACACGAGTATCATAAAAATAAATAACAAATACATCTGTTACTCATTGATACACTGGACTCATGGTTGTTACTTGGCATGAGAGTATTTTGTTGCAGCACTGAGACAAGATCGAACAACATGTTTGGACTGGCACAACGTGTGGGACGACTACGGCCAGTGCAGTGAACGCTAGAACAAACGCATACATACATGTTCACAGTACTGCAGGCCCTTTACAGAGCAGCAGGTCCAGTCTCAAAGTTCATTCAGGGAATTTACAAAGAGAACACAGATATAGCTTGGAGGGAACTCTGCGAACAGCTGGTCAAGCAATACACCACCGAGCAGACTGTGTCAAGGCTGTACGCAAGCTAACCCGGCTGAAGCTAACCAAAGGAAAGGGGCTTGACGAACTAGTCGAGCGAATCCAGGGTCTGGTGATTCTTGTATTTCTAGGTGGATCTATCCAAAATACAGGTCTGGTAGACGATCCTGGTGGACGCCCTCGTGGACGGGTTGAGTGATAAACAGACACGGAGAGAAGTCCTGAGGGGTCGCCCACTTACATTGCTGGGGGCTTAAGGCTTAGCAAAAGACAGCATCAGGCTGTGGAAGCGTGTGGGTTGGGATGAAAGTTAAATGAAAGCCTGAACTAGAGAGAGGGTGGCAGAAAGCAGAAGAAGTCCGGGGCCCCAACCAAGTCAGGGGAAAGGGGAGTAGAAGATTGGGAGGGGGAGGCTGATCCCAGTAGAGATGCATGGGATATTCAGCATGGATCCTACAGGCTCACTCCGGGCAGGTACGGGTTGATTTGCTGGATCTGCAAGTATGAGAGACATCAGTCTAAGCTATGAAGCCAAATGCTCGTTGGGGCGGAATTGCATGAAATGTGGTCAGTTCGGACATGAGAGTCGGTGGTGCACAGTAGTGGGAGATCAGAGGTTGGAAGTTAAAATGCCAAACACTAGTGTACCACCTGAAAGTTGAGGTGGGCCGGTCTGCGAGAAGTAATAAGCAAGGTGACCCTGGTAATAGTAAGAAGGAAAGCATGTTAGACGTGTGAAGAGAGAGGACATTTTTCTGTCAATTGCCGGTTACAGTTGTGCTGGAATTGTGGGAAAGAAGGCCACATAAGAAGGAGCTGCCCTCACAGGAGGCAAAGCAGTTCCGATGTATGGAGCCCTCCGAGAAGAGAAAGTCTGAATCGAATCTCACCCCAGAGGCAACCTTGCAGAGATAGGAACAATAACGGACGGGTTTCAGGGGCGATTGTTGTTGCTCCCATGTCGAGCGTGGCAAGAATAGCAAAAAATAGAAGAAGAGCCCAAGTGCTCTCTCTGCTTACCGAAGAGAGCGAGATTACCTGTACCGCGTTAGTCGCGTTAGTGGGGAATATGCAAGTGAAGACTCTGATTGATATCGAAGCGTCAATCTCTTTAATACATGCTGATGTTTATCGAGGGTTGAAAAGCAGGAGAAGGTTGCGCCTGCCAGATATGGCAGTTAGTCAGGCTGATGGTAACAAGATGCAAATAGACGGAATGGCATGGTTACCCTTGCAGATCGGAGGAACAAAGGGCTAATTCCCGTTTTATATGGCGTCCGGCTTGTGCAGTCAATTGATTCTGGGAGAGGATTGGCTCAGAGAGAAGGGAGCTGAGTTAAGTTTTGACCCAACTACATTGACAGTGAGGAGGATGGATATCCCTCTGGGTGGCACAACGTGCGACACTCTGTCTGTAGTGATACACACCGACATAAAGCTTTTACCCCAGGACAGTCATATCCAGGATTGTCCAGAGTATCAACCATGTGAAGAATGCGATGGTTGAACAGCGAACAGCAAAATTGTGGATTCAATACCTTGATATGGTGAAGATCATGCAATTGTTTATCAAGGCAGAGCTCTCTCCAAGTTATATCCGTGTTCTCCTCATAAATTCCCCCAATGAACTTTGAGACTGGACCTGCCGTTCTGTCTAGTGCCAGCAGTACTGTGAATATATATGTATGCGTTTGTTCTAGCATCACTGCACTGGCCGTAGTCGTCCCACACGTTGTGCCAGTCCGAACATGTTGTTCGATCTTGTCTCAGTGCTGCAACAAAAAACTCTCATGCCAAGTAACAACCATGAGTCCAGTGTATCAACAAGTAACAGATTTATTTGTTATTTATTTTTATGATACTCGTGTTCCCAACTTGAATGGTAGAGTCGCAAATGAGATCTCTCTATCCCAGCGAAATGAAAATACCCACCTGAACGTTTTGATTCTTTCGGACTACCGTGAGAGGCAAAAAAACGGCTTTGGCAGATGCAATATGGGAACTGACTTCCCCGGTCCACAGTCTTCAGATCCACAGTATCTCTTAGATGGTGGAGCACTACTTCAACGCCTCCCATGGCAAAAAGGTCACACATTTGATGAGATCTGTGCCCAATTACGCAGATATGTCACAACTAGATATGGAAAAGCATGCATTGTCTTTGATGAGTATGAAAGTGGTCCATCCATTAAAGACGCGACTCACCGATGCCGAGCAGGGGACTTTGTTGGTGTTAATGTGTCACTCACCCCTTTAATGGTGTTCAAATTAAAAAAGGATGTTTTCCTAGCTAATCAAGAAAACAAAAAATTGTTTATCAACTTGCTGGGAAGGAGTTTGGAGGAAGCAGGTTGTAAAGTAGTCCATGCATCTGGAGACGGTGACGTATTGATTGTGAAGACTGCTCTAGAACTGGCACAGATAGGAGAAACCATTTTGATAGCATATGACACTGACCTAGTTGTCCTTCTATGTTATCATGCCAATAGAGATGATGGTTACATCTTCTTCACGCTACAACTAAAGGATAGTGCAAAAAGTGTGAAAGTCTGGAACATCAAAGAGATGAGGAAACCTTTGGGAGATGTGGTCTGTTCCAACATTCATTTCATCCATGCACTACTGGGTTGTGATTCTACATTCAGTGTTTATGGGATTGGGAAGGCAGCATCCCTTTGAAAGGTAATGAACAATAGAAACTTCCTCAAACTGGCAGAAGTGTTTGGCAAGGATAGCAGTGCAGAAGAGGTTATTGAAGCTGGGGAGAAGGCTTTAGTGTGCCTGTACAATGGTAATGATTGGGAACACATCAATCATCTTCGACTGAGGCACTTTAAGGAAAAGGTTGTAAAAAGCTCAAAATCATTGCCACCAACAAGAGAAGCTACGAAATTCAACAGCCTTCGAGTTTACTTCCAAATTTAGGAATGGAAATGTAGAAACTAGCTAAAACTTGACGAGTGGGGATGGAAACTTTCAGATGGTAAATTACAACCAATCAAGATTGACTTGCCACTGGTCCTGTAAATTTGTTGGCTATAATTAGGTGTAACTGTACTTCAGGGTGTACTACAGCAAGATGCAGTTGCAGGAAACATGGGATTGACTGTTCAAACTTGTGTGGTAATTGCAAAGACCTCCACTGCAGCAACTCACCACAGCCAGATCTTAATGATGATGAAGTTACCTTTGACTAGTTCTTGACAAGAAATGTTCTTTGGTCCGTTCATGAACTTGTTCTGTGGTTGTTATGCAAAAGCCTTGCCCCAGCATTCGACCAACTGACCATTTCTTTATTGTAAATTGTACTTATTTTGTACCTATTTTTTATGAAATGTCAGGAATTAATGTGACAATTGTTGCTTTGAAAAGGGCTACTTAGTTTGTTTTTTTACCTTTTATATTCATATTTGTATAAGAGATAAAAAACATGAAAACATGGCAGGGGTTAGTCATTTTCTGGTGTTAGTTTATTATTAAGCATATAACAACCTATCATTACAATTTCAAACACCAAGAAAATGTCAAGCTGGCTTAGGTGGGGTTTCATGCAAAAAATATTTTTTATTTCTAATTTAATAAAGGTTTTTTGTCAGGAATTGTCAGTAATTGTCAGGAATAATGGACATACTTTTATACCTCAAAATTTTAATATTGTTAAGTTGGATTTTAAAGATGGCGCCCGTTGATCCCGTTTTACAAGGCTAATTTTGGTAAACTTTGTTTTATCAGAAAGAGAGGTTATTCATGCCCAATATTCAAGTTAAAAACCTTTGTTAGCAGTTTGTTTGAGGTTCAGCCACATTTTGACTGGACTATAAGTCAACTGAAAGTGATAGAGAAAATTGGGATTTCTATCTGACCCAGATGAAGAAGAAGAAAAAAAAAGAGCAGAAAAAAATACGATTAGCCATTCCAGAATTAGAAGGGCGGATTGGAAATACCAAATATGGCAAAGAAAATAATAATGAGAATGCATTTTTTTTTTTATTACTGAATTAATTTTGTTGAGTCATACCCATCTAATTCTCAATATAAAGTGAAGCATCACAAGCTTCAGAGACTCCATTTTGCTTGCCACCAAAATCCTTGTCGTTAAGAGGCGAACTCCCGGATTTAGTGTTGATATTGCCAAATATAAATCGCCCAGAACGTGTTAAGATATTGCCCGTCCGAAACACAGAGTTAGAAGTTAGAAGTGTGAAATTACCCGCCTTGTAATGGAACAAGTTTTTTTTCTTTACCAAATAATTCTTCTTCTAAAGAAAAACCCAACAGACTGCGTTGTTGAATTATTTTATTTGTTTCATTGTACTGCTTGAAATGACCCTTCGCTTCACAGTTGTACCAAGTCGCTGACCAGTGTCGGACAATTGCCCTCTGATCTTTTAATCAAAACGTAGGAGAGCGGTGATTGCTGGACAGGACCCTTCAGCCTTCATAAGTGCAGCAACTTTTCCTAAGCAGTGCCAGGTGACCAACCTAATTCAAGAATGGACAAATTTGTGACGTCTCTGAGGAGAAAGGGGAGTATACTGAGAATACAATTGAAATGGAAAGAACATGAAAATGCTAAAATAGATTATATGATTGATAAACTTGAACAAGAATGTCTTTGCAATGCTGCCAAAGGCAAAATATCTCTTTAGCTGAAAAAGAAGCTAACATGTAATAATCTGAAGTGAAAGGTGAAAAATATTCTGTTATTGCAAAATGCCAATGTTCATTTGCTGAAAAATGTAAGAATTACAGATGTTTTCAAAATGGAACAGGGTTCATTCAAAAAGAAAATTTTACACATGTAGGTGCAAAATTATAGGAATGTAAATGTTCAGATACTCTAAAGCTGGCTGATCCAGAATCATTTGATGGAGGTCAATATCTTCTGGCGAAGAGATAGCGCTGATGGGTAAACGAGATAATGCATCTGCAGCAATGTTCTGTCAACTGGATATATGTCGTATGTCGCTGGACAACTGGGAAATGAAATCCAAATGTTTTGATTCATGAGAAGAATACTTGTCCGGCTTAGCACGTAGCGTGAACGTAAGTGGACGATGATCAGTATAAATGGCAAATTGCCAACCTTCCAACACATGGCGAAAATGTATAACAGCTAAGTAAATAGCCAAAAGTTCACGTCCGAAAGTTCTGTAACAATTTTGTGTGGGAGTCAATCTTCGAGGAAAATATGACAAAGGTTGAATCTGAATATGAAATGCATTGTAGAATGAGCAAGTTTGTTTATCTTAAAATTCAAGTTTGGTAGGTTAGTCGCAGAAGCAATAAAAAATACATGGCTAATAAGCTGTGCAGAAGCTTTTCTACCAGATAATGACAGGTTAGTGCTAGAATCCGCCAGTCTTCGTTTATGCAAGTCCACCATCAAATAAAAGTGGTGCAAGAAACAGCACCTAAGATGGGGTGGTAGGGACGTAATCAATGATACAGATCCACGTGAAATCTTTACATAGTTGCAAGTTCAAGGATTGTGAAACTTTCACTATACGTGGGTATTGAAAAACGGTTACAAACTGAGGTTGAAATCAGTAGTCTGTGTGATTATACACTGTGGCAAGCGTGTAGGACAAGTCAGTGTGTACTGTTGCATGAATAGAGGAGCAGAGGTCGATCTCTATTGTCGTGCGTGGAAAGGAATGCACGTGGCTAAGCACTGTTGTGAGTAAGTGCGTGTGATTAATACATTGTAGTACGTAAGAAGTGTATGTAAGCGGAAATGCACTGTGTAGGAAGCTTAGCTGATTCAACTGTAAGGCTATGCCGTGGGCGGGGAAATATGCCTTATTCTGGAAAATATTTGAAAATATAGTGCTGTACTTCTAATAGGTGGTGAAAAATTACCGTGAATGGAAAATATCATGCGTTGTGACAAGGCAAGAAGGAATCAGTCAAGATAATATTAGAAAAATATTGTATTAATTACATTTCGAAAAAGGCATGCTAAATAGAACGTGGGCAGTCAAAAATGGCTAAATTGAAGATAGCATACATATAGAAAAAATTTAATTTTTAGCTTTTAAAATATTTCTCTTTTTTTCTTACTAAAAATGCTAAAACAATCTTTTCTTTAAAATGATAAAAAAAAATTAATGCGTAAGACGTGTTCATCTATACACCCTTTTTTCCTTGTTAACAATAATGGGGAAAAAGACAGACAAAGCTTGCTTGTGTATCAAAGAATCGAAAATTTATTGAAAATAAAATGGAACAGAAAAATTAAAAACGGTAGACATGCATACATGTTCATATGCCATTCAAAAAAAGAAAATATTAACAAATAAAATGTACTCACAGTTCACAATTTACAATATATTTTTTTACAGACGTGGAAATTCTCTTGTGTATTTTTTTTAGTTCGCTCAGCAGTGGGCGATACAATTTCTCTTGAAAAAAGTTCTTTCATTTTTCAGGTTTTTCAGGGAAAACGTTCTAGGCAGACAACATTTTCATTGAACAAAAAAGCAAAATTCTGGAAGAATGCTTTCTTCTTCGTTTTTTTTTTATTATTCAAGTAATAATTTAACAAATATTACCTGTGTTTCTGAAAATCAAATACTTATTATTTTCTAACTTAATTAATTCTAATATTATTTTTAAAAATAATTATAACTCCTTTGTTTATATTTAAAATGCGAATTTCTGGAGCACAAACCTCCAATCAAAACACACCCACGATGACTTTATTCGTTTATCCTTTGGATAAATGAATATTAAATTCAATAAATCTTTTAAATCATTTAGTCGTGCTGACTAAATAATAAATATTATCGATCTTGTGTCGATATTTTTCAATAAATCATTTAAAACAATTAGTCTTTTTTTATAGACTAAACAAAACATCAACGATCCTTTTGTCAAGATATTCTCAATCAAACTTGGCTAAACTGGCATTCGTTTCTCCAGATTTAACCTTTTTGAATACTGACATATTGCCATAAATTTTTGGTACTGATATCGATCCTGACCCGGTTTTCGTGAGGTTCGACTCGGTAGCGTTCGGCTATCCTACGCAAACGCCCGAGAGTTGACAAGCCGATTTGTACCAGACGACAATTTTGATACGGTGCTGCGTCCTATGATAATAATGTTTTGCTTGTTTTGTTGTTAGGGTTTAGGGTTAGGTGCAAAATCAATGGCCAATTCCCAAAATGTAAAAACATTTTGAACCCCCCCCCCCTTCACTTAAAAATTCACTAAAATTCAGGAAATCAACCAATTTTAATGAAATTTTCAATATTTATTAATCAACAATCACGGAATATAATTGTGGTGGTCGTCATGCCTTTTTTTGGTGATAACTTCCTCCACAAATAAAAATAATAATAAGAAGACTTACATGCAAAACCAACGGAAGTTTATTCACTGAAATAAACCATTAACAAATATAACATATTTCCTTTTGTAATGAGTTCAGAAGTCCTTTCTTTAGTTTCAGAGTAAGTAAAAAGGAGAATGTCTTTAGTTTTGTTGAAATGCTCATGTGTTATAAAATGTTAAGAGAGGCAATAGGTAATGTTCGCCTGTGTAATTGTATGAAGCGCGCGAAAGGTGAAATGGGAGAGTGATAGTAAGACGCGTGTAATCTCCGAATGAAGAGTCAGTTGAGAGAGAGAGGGTTTGATGTTTGTGTGTGCTTAAATACTATTTGGATAGGCTCCAGCGAGCTTAAGGAGAAAAGTTTAGAAAAATGTCTTTGGAGAAATCCCATTGGACAGAAATATCACGTGGTGTGCTCCCTACTACGTCCGCTCGTTTTGAGTTGATTTAATATATAAGGCCACGCCGGAATTTGCGTGGGCGTTATTTTTTATTTTTCACGCGCCAATACAATTATATTCACACTGCGCGCCTAAATTGTATTTATCCCAAACAACAATTTTTATCCGAATCTTAACCGTGTCAACTGGCACATAATGAAACCATTATTATTTTTTTTAAATCTTTGTGAAAATGTATTATTTTTTTAAAACAAAATACACCTTTACTAAAGTTATATTTTTATATATTAATAAAAAAAAAATGCATTATTTTTTTTTGTTGTTTATGAAAATAAAGCATTGTAGATGTTAACAATTAAAAAAAAATTGTAAAAATATTTTTTATATATTACGAAAAAGGCCTCGTGTTAACAAAATAGTTATAACTCGAAGAAAAATTAATTTTTTGAATTAGCGATATTATTATTGAATAAAGCATTGTTTAATCAATATTTTCACCAAAAAAATAATATAATTACAAAAAATATTTCATGTGATTTTAATGATTAGAGTTTTTGGGAAAATAAAAAATGCGACATAATTATATTTCTCTTTCATACATTAACGTGGCATCATCAGCGCAAGAAATTTTTTTATAATCTTGAAAATAAACAAAAAATTGACAAATTTGAGACTCAGGAAGTTAACTAAAAAAAGAATTTTAAAAATTGGATAATTTCTACTAACGATGAACTTTGATTGATATGGTAGCCCCGTTCTGTAATAACCAGCTGGGATTAGCCTTCCAACAAGCACTCACTTTTACACCGCCCTCAAATTTTTATTTTTAGAGATTCAACAATTTCGTTAATTTCACAATTCATCGTCAATTATTTGGAAAGATTTGTATTTGTTTTGTCTTTTTTTCATTAATAAATATTTAAGAAGTTAAAAACAATTATTTATTAATAAATAAAGAGAATTCAAAAATGACATTTTCTTTCAAAATTGATAGCCAGGCTTGTCAACCCCGAAAACGTTTACTTTCGTCGACTATAAAAGGGTACTCAATTATAAATTCATGGTGACTTAGATAAAATCACAAAACGTGTTCAGTCAATTTTCACAAGCGTAATTCTGTAACATTAATTAATTATTTATACTAGCAAATATATGCTCCCTCCGGTCGCATATTTTTGCTAGGCTGCCGCATCAGAAATGAAGGCTAACGCCAATGGAGCCCCAATCATATTTCTGTGGTGGTTAGACATTGATTTTCTGTGTTTATGACCAAGAATATTTTTAGTTGAAAATAAAGGAAAAGAAAATTCGACCCTACCCCGATAAATAGAAAGACCTGTAGTTTAAAAAGAAAGAAAAAAAATGTTTTGTACCCCCCTCAATTTTTTTATATTACCAGTCATTGAAATAATTTTTAGTTAAGAAAAAAAAAAAAATTTTTTTGACCGCCTTCCCCCAATTCTTTTATCTTCCCCCCCTATACATGTAAATATTTTTAATTAAAAAGGAAAAAAAAAACCTAACCCTAACTGTAACGACGGGGGCAAAGTTAGCGTGGGTCCTAAAATGAAAAAGCACCAAAAAATCAAATACAGTGAACACAGTGTGTGTGTGTGTGTGTGTGTGGGGGGTGTTTGTTTAATGACCTTTTTTTAATTAAACAATTTGATTCTACAATCAGTTGTATAGTTTTCCAGTACAATGTGTTAGTTTATTTTGTTGACATTAAAGAAAAAAAAATCACATCTTTTTTTTTAATAAATAAAACATGGAATCATAAATTCTGTTGAGGTCGTGAAAAAATGATAATATTGGATATGAAAGTATTAAGAAATCAAATACAGTAAACACGAAAAGTTTTTTAATTCTCGGAAAGAAAAAGTTTACCTGCACTGTGTGTGTGTGCGCGCGCGTTTTTATATAGTAATTTTTAAATCAATTATTATTTTAATTAAACAATTTGATTTAATAAATGTGTGTTTTAAAACATAATGGCTAAGAATAAACAAACTTAGGACGGTTTTAAAAATGGAAAACTGAGCACGGTGAATACCAGCATTGTTGTTTACATATTTAACGTGCCATATTAACATCGTCTGCTTAATCAGATCGCCATATTTAATTACCGGAGGGAGGGAGGACACCACTGATTAAACACCCAATGACTTTGCAATTTTAACAGTACTCGCGTTGAAATGGTTTAGAAAACACGCCGGTTATGATGAAAATGGCTGTAATTAATTGTATGAATAATTTTTATTAATATAACCTCATCGGAAAATATTGTGAATACATATGTAAATTTGATAATAGCAGTTATAAGTGTATATTTGTAAATATGAATTTAATTGAAGGTTTACAGGAATGACTTATGTAAATAGGAAAACCCATCTGGTGTCTTAACGGCTTTTAATGACAGTATATAAAGAATTTCAGAAAGATTAGTTTAATTAAAAAAAGATTAGTTTCAGTAAAATAGTCATACTGGAGTTTCGGGTTCAGACAGACAGACAGATACATAAACTCCATTATTAATAAATTTTAATTCTCTAATTTACGCAAAAAAAAAGCCTAGCTCTGAAATGAGATTAGCCAATGAAATCATCAGAATCGCGTTTACAAAATAAACAAACAAGATGGCGACCTCCAGCGAAGAAGATACGATGTATGTAAACATTGACCCAAAACATTGCTTTATGTGTATTTTTCCTTCTAAAAAGCACAAAATTTTATCAGTTTCAGTTAAAACATGGACTCGCTTCTTAGAATATGTGTATAAATGGAAGAATTTGGAAGGTCCACAAGCAATTATCGCGAAAAATTACTCAGCACTTCTAACAACTACTGCTAAACAAATGCCGACAAATGGTGGATTTCATCAAATCTGTTACGCACGGTTTACGGAGTCACAACGAATTGTCAGAAATTTATTTTCTTCTTCTTCTTCTTCTTTTCTTTTCTTCTTCTTCTAAAACCCCCTTTTATAAGAACTTGTAATGAATGACTGCTGCTGATGGCACGCGTCGGGTGTCTGAAGCGTGGGCGTTTGACGCCGGAAGCTGTTGAAATAACCGCGAAATTCAATCAGTTGCTGAAACAATCTCGAGGTGAAGAGGTCGGTCGACACAACTCGGACATGAGAAAGTCCTAAAAACAAGAATGTTAAAACAGGAACATGTAGAGAGCATGCCTGTAAAAATCTTCAAAGAAGTTGGAGTTTCAACTAGTGTTCGAGGTTGAATATTTACGTTGGACGGAGAAGTCCACTGAATTCTAAAAACAGAAACAAGGAAGATATTAATTTGAAAGGCAAATGTGCCTTTAGAAAAGACAAAACGAAGTGTGTTTCGAAAGATGTCTCCAAATGAAGAGTTGACGTGAAAGAGTGCCACTATTCTCAAAAGGAGTCGATCGAAGAAACGATGCGATGTTAATGAAAAAAAATGAACAATCAAAGGGAAACAAATCAGCGCGAACTAAAAGGACTTTTCTATATTCTTCTGGTATTTTTTTTATTTTCCTAACAAAATTCTAACAAGTAAGTCTTTCTCTTTTTCTGACATGTCTTTCCTAGCAAAGTTAATAAGCCTTCGGGCAGCATGATTAGGACTTTATTTATGCAGCCTTTCCGTGTGTCCATCGGAACTTAAATTCAGTCTATGAAGTGAACTTTGAGCCATGAACTTTCTGCCGAACTCATTTTGCCTTTTTTTTTCTTTCTTCAATAAATTATTTGTTGTTTAAAATAGCTTGTTCTTTTCTCTTACTGTTTGCTTTATTGTCTAGTTATTGCCCGAGGTCTTTTACGTGTATCGGTTTTGGCCTGTACGTGGTTAAAATTGCGATAGAATTGGTCGTATAGAAAGTATAGAAAACAAATTTAATGCAGTTGCTTCTAAAGGTAAGTTTACATCTTTAGTTGTTCTTATTTTTACTAATAACAATTTCGAAGACGGACCCATATGGGGTACAGTACTTTTGTTTACAAACGCACTGTCTCCGCCGATAGATAAGATTATTTTGGAACTTTAAAAACAAATAATATATTTATTTTTAGTAGCTCATCTCTAGTTTAATAATTTTGGTTAAAGTAAATATTAAAAAAAAAATTTCTTTTGCAATCTATTTAAATAAATAGGTAATTTACATTTCTTAGGTGAAATGAAAGGTAAATCATTAATTCAAAATTATTAAAAAAATGTAGAGTGTTAAAAAAAACTGTGGGAATCTTTAACTCTACAACTCGCGAGTCGGGTTGAAAAAAAGTTGTAGAACGTAGTAAAAAAAATGAATATGCAACAAATAAATGCGACGTACGTAGAGACTGGAGATTTTCCTAGTTATCTATCCATTTGTTTGTATGTTTACGTAGGATAACTGGCTTTTTATTAGACATGAAAAAAAAAAAAATTTTCGCCAACAAAACGTTTACTTAATAAAGATGGCGTCAACAGTTGTCACGTGGTGTGTTTTTTTTTTTTTACCGGGAGTCATAATCAAAGCGGCGTTTTTTTTTGGGGGGGGGTATTCTTTTACTTTACTGAAATATGAAAAATTGGGGTTCGGTTTAGATTTAGGTTTAGGGTTAGGTTAGGGTATGGAATTTTTTACAGAAACAACAGGAGAAAAAAAACATTACGGTGTGACGAATGAAAATTATATGTAAATAAAAGCATATGGCCGAGGTGGAAGTCTTTGTTTAATGGCGGGAGATTCAAAAGAGAACAATGGATTTTGGATTTTAACCACAGTCGCGAAGGATGGCGTACAAATGGTTTTGCGATTATGAATCCCCCAACCATAGGTAGTGTAATAGATGCCTTTATAACTGCATGTTATCACACCGTTAGGCTTCCACCATCGGACCACGTGGAGATTAAATAAAACAGTTTAAGACAACCAAGAGAAAGGAAGAAAATATTATTTAAACTTACCTTAAAGAAAGCGAAGGAATGAGTAAGCTATACACATATACGAATAGGCCTTTTATAATGGTTAATAAAAAGGAAAGGAATAACATTTTTATTAACAAAACAATTTATTTAATACTTAAAAGAGATTGTAAGTTCATAATTGGGGCGTATGATGCGATGCGTGTTGAATGTCATTTGTGTGGCAAATTTGTGAAGGAAAAAGTTCGTTTAGATTAAGAGAGATTCTTAAAGAAATGTTCCTTTGAATTAAAGATGCTTGATGAAAAGGGATGTGAAGAAATGTTCGTCAAATTGAAAGATTGTGAAGAAATGTTCATCAAATTGAAAGATTGTGAATAGAAAGATTACCCTTTTCTCCCCCCCCCCCCACACTTTCTCGGCCGAGGCCGCCGGTGGGGGTGGGGGGTTTGTCGACGAGAGTTCTTTGTGTGCGTCCGCCCAGAACGCTGAAGGCAAAAAGAGGACTTGTCCCCCTTTTTATAGATTTAAGATACGTGCGGCCGAGCTGACCTGTCGGTCGCCCATTGGTCAGAAACCTCCGGAGAGTAAGAGAGAGTACCTTAATTGTGGTGTTCACCACAAGCACACTGACATGTAAATCAAAAGAAAATTATTTTATTCCTTTTGCTTAAAATGTAGTTTTGTTTAGTTCTTCTGCTTGGCTGAAAAATGCAAAAATTGCGCTTTGACTATGAGTCCCAGTAAAAAAAAACAACTGAAACGAGAACGAGGCTCTCGTTTCGTTTTTTTCTATCGAGAAGCAGCCATTATTTTTTTTTTCACTTCACGTACGCTAAAACTATCAATTTATAAAAAATAGCACTTTTAACGGATTATAATCATTAATAACTGTCACAGTTAATTTTGAAATTCAGTTTTATCGGCTACGGTAACTTTTATTTGTTGTATATTTGTTTTTCAGCGTTTTCGTTGTAGGGCTATTCTTAAAGATACCCTTGGAAACACTTTTCTCTATGGTTCCAGTCTTGATAATATTTGGTCTGCATATATCATTTTTCTCTCAGCATATATAAAACTAACCACGATCATAAATTAGCTGCTAAACACCGGTTCTGAAAATCATTCATAAGTATCAAATTGTTATCTTTTCAGTGTCCACATCAGCAGATGCTGAAAATGATGAACCACCAAGTAAAAAGAGCAGGAGTCTTCGCTCCAGTTTTGAGTTATCTTCAGTACCAGCAAGGTCAAAATATATTTTACCGAAGATATGTATTCTCTGCCAAAAAGAAAAAAAACAGTGGTATGCAGATTCAGTGGTAAGAGAAAAAAATAGCAATACACATGAAAAAATTTAAATTGCTTAAAATATCTCAATAATGGCATATATAGAAAGAGCTTGATGATCTAAGAAAGAATCTTTTTTAATTTTTTAAATCTGACTAAAAATAAGGAAGTTATGACTATTTTTGTGCCTCACACGATTGGATATTTTCCCCTCTTTAAGACCATATGCGTTTCGTCACATTTTTTACACTAATTTTTCAGTAAAAATGTTATATCTTTGTTAAAATACAAGATTAAGCAATGAAATTTACCATATAAATGTATTTTTGTACAAGGAATCAGAATGTGCCACTGAAAATCTCCAGAAATTAATGGTTTCCAAGTAATCTGCACTAAGTGCACATAAATATGCTGCAATACTTTAAAAATACCATGTATCCATTAAAAGAAAGAAGTTAGAAAACTCAAAGTTGAATTGTAATACATTTTATGTACAAGAAACTAAAATCTAATACTAGGACTGTTTAAAAATGAATATATTGCAAGATTTCTTTGGCATTATTGTAGATTAACACCTTCCGCTAACTCACCCCTTACCTCCCCAAAATATGAGATTCTACTTTTTTTATTTAGGCAATTACATGTTAACACCCTGAAAAACTTGGCAGAAAGAAAGAAACAAAATCAATTATTTTAGAATTTAGAGTGGGGATCAGTTTCACATAAAATAATCCCCCATTTCAAGGCCATTCTAGCGTTTTAGGACAGTTAATTATTTTTTCTATGGGAGATAAATCCTGTGCGTTTTTCTTGTTTTTTTCTCTTTTTTTAGACGATTATGAGGGTCTTTGTGGGAGGAGGGAGGGGGGCTTACCACTTGAACTTCAGGTTAGTGGTAGGGCTAGGGGCAATTAAGTGTGAACACCCTGAAAACTTAGCAGAAAGAAAAAAAAAACAATTCATTTAGAATTTCGAGTGGGGGATTAGTTTCACATATATTTAATGTAGAATACTTCACCATTTCCGGGCCATTCTAGCGTTTTAGGGCATTAATCAATTTTTTTCTATGGCAAATAAATCCTGTGCGTTTTTTTTATGGGGGTCTGCTTTTTTATTTATTTATTTATTTTTTTTTTAGACGATTATGTTTGGTTTTAATGGGCTTTTTTGTAGGATTAGGGCTTCCTACTCGGACTTAGGGTTATTGATAAGGTTAAGGAAGGGGTTTTGTTTTGGATGGAGGTTGCCATTCGGACTTAGTGTTAGGGTTAAGGGAGTTTTTTAGGGGGTGGCTTGCCACTCATATTTAAGGTTAATGGTACGATACGTTCAAGAAGGCATTTTTAGGAGGTGGGCTTGTTAGTCGTACCTAGAGTTAATGGTAGAGTAATTATTTATTTTATAAATTTCACTAAAATGCAAGAATGGCAGGGAAATCGGAGATCATTTTACATTAAATTTATATGCGAAACTGATCCCCCACTCTAAATTCTAAATTATTTTTTGTTTTTTTTCTTCTTTTTTTTCGCCAAGACTTTAATGGTGTTTACACGTAATCGCCTAAAAAAGTAGAATCTTAATTTTTTTTTTAAATTGGCGACTAGAAAGTCATTACTACTAGAAGTTCGAAAGTTGAGTGAAAACCAGTATTTTTTAAAGTATTTTTTATAAAAGAACCAAATAGGATGAACTTTTTTAAGCACAAAAATATATTTGTCTTTTTTTACAAAGCTTTACAAGACTAGTTAGCTGCTGCTGATGTTATATCAGCAATACTAGCAGTCATTGTTGACTTTCGCTCAAAAAATGGACACTATTTTTTCGGATAAGGTAATTTAAAATTACTACTACGGAAAGACAAAACAACATACAATTATAATTTTAATGCATAAAAAAAGATAAAAGATTAATTTATTTACTAGTTGGGTACGAAAAATGTAACAACATTTTTTATATTCATATTTTAAAATTTTTCAAATTCGTTCTAGAATGAAAATAAACAAAAATCGCCTAGTGTTTATAACTGCTATTACTGCTGCTACAATGTTTTTCAAACTATAAATAGAAAACGCCTTTTTTTTCCGGATAAGGTAATTAAATATCAGGACTACCAAAAGAGAACACATATATACAATTATAATTTTAATGCATAAAAAAGTAAAATGATTGATTTACTTACTAATTGGGCGACGGAAATGTATTTTTCAAAACTGTTCGACCGATGGCGAGTTGAAGTCTTATTTTTAAAATTTCAAAAAAATGAATGAGCCGAATTACTTCGTACACCGACAAACATTAAAAGTTATACTTTACCTGATTAGTCTCCAAATTTTAGGACGAAATTCCACATACAGCAATGGGCCGAGACTTAAACGAAGGGGGGTTAAAAAAAATTTTGACGTAAATTGCCGAAAATAGCGTTAACATTTTTTTGCCTTTATTTGCTCAAAACTCTTAAAAATATATAATGTATATTATTATTCATGAATGCACCTGAAAGGATATTCATTTCCTAACAAAATGATGGTATTTTGAGCACTTAAAGTGCTTTAGTTTTTAAGATATGACTATTTTAATAGAACTACCCTCAAATCTGCGATTATCCAAACAGTTTTCTGGTCGATGTGTATTGCTAAAAAAAAGAATTACTTGTTACCTGCTCAACCATAGATGCAGTCAAGTTAAAACAGGCTGCAGCAGAAAGTGGAAATGAATCGCTGCTCATGCAGATTAAAGATCAAGATTGTGTAGCAACTGAGGTGAAATATCATAGAACATGTTATCGCACCTATAGAATTAAACTAACACTTACCGGCATGTTTGCTATTACAAAAACACTGTATATGTTCCACTGAGAAAGCACCGGTATGTTGTCCTGAGGGCTGGCACATCGTATTTGCAGGCAGCAGATTTTGCACAGATGCGGAGCGCCGATATGCACCCATTGAAGGCGAAGCAGCAGCAATCGCCTGGGCATTAGACAAATGCCGTATATTTATTATGGGCTGCCCTAACGTAATAGTAGTAACAGACCACCAGCCCTTACTAGGAGTATTTGGCGACAGGGACCTGAACAAGATACATAACCCGCGCCTCTTTAAGCTTAAAGAGAAATCACTCAGGTATTTTTTTACCATCCAACACTGCCCAGGAAAGTTGCATCAGGGTTCCGATGCCGTCTCTCGCAACCCAGTCCCTACAATGAGTGCCCTTACATCCCTATCTTCCACACACCCTTCCTCTGAAGACATCCATCTCTCGGATAAAATAGATGCTATGGTGGAGGTAGCAACCCAGCAGGCCATGAACGATTTTAAAGACAATGATACAATCCTGTCAGCTGATCACATACGTGCATCAGGCCGAAATGATCCATCTTACACGACTCTGATCAACACAATACAACTAGGTTTTCCATCCAAACGTTCACTTACTGAACCGGAAATCCGTAACTTCTGGGATGTACGCCATTGACTAAGTACTGACAGGAGCTTAGCACTGATGGATGCGAGAATCGTGGTACCCAAATCTCTCAGAGGAAAAGTACTACGTTATCTACACTCAGCCCACCAGGGCGTGGTTGGCATGAAAGCCTGTGCCAATGAATTGGTGTATTGGCCCGGTATGAATGCATCAATATGCAACTTTCGAGCCAATTGCCTCATCTGCATAAACATTGCCCCAAGTCAGCCACCTGAACCACTCGTATTAACCCAAGCTCCAGATTGGCCCTTCCAGCAGATAGTGATGGACCCTTTTTACGTCGGACACATTGCATACCTTGTCTGTGCAGACAGACTCACTGGCTGGATTATTTTGTATCATCTTAAACCAGGTCATGCCATCACCTCAAAACTAATATCTATTTGTCGGAAACTATTCCACACATATGGCACCCCAGAAGAACTTAGTAGCGATGGTGGCCCACCTTTTAATTCCAACATGTTTCAGCAGTTCCTCAAAACATGGTGTGTGAAGCACGGACAGTCCTCAGTGGCATATCTTCAATCTAATGGCCGAGCAGAGTTAGCCGTAAAAACAGCGAAGAGGATAATTCATGGAAATACAGGTCCCCAGGGCTCATTGAATAATGACAGTGTTACCAGCGCCATCCTACAATATCGCAACACCCCTATCCAAGGCATTGGTCTATCCCCAGCACAACTCTTGCTCCACCGCCGACTTCGTGACTTCATACCATCCCAACCCGCACTATATAAACCACATGCAAAATGGATAGCTGCAGCTAGGAATCGTGAGATAAGCTTATCTCAGCGCAATGCTCACCTCACCGAGCGGTACAATCGCACAGCGCATACTTTATGCCCACTCCAAGAAGGAGAAAGAGTATCAATACAACGTGCAAACAATCGTCGATGGGACACAACAGGTCGTGTTGTCGAAACTCTCCCTAACCGTCAGTATCGGATCAGGATTGATGGGTCAGGCAGAATCACTTTGCGAAACCGCAGATTCCTCAGAAAACTTGCAACACCTGTAATTCCAGTCCCTATTCCCAGTGCTTTGACTGAATCTCCCAATCCAACGCCTTGTGATTCCCATACACCTGGTACACCATTGCCGCATAACAGAGGAGATGTAATGACATCGCCGAGGCACCCAACATCACCCGGCACTGCTAAACCAATGCCAGTGAAATCTGCCCGGGCATTGTCTAGGTTACTCCCCCACAATCAACCAGGCCAGAAGGAACTCATTCTTCCCCAAAGACCATTGCGTTCGCGTACTGAGGGGAGGGGGGGGGGAGATATAGAATTAAACTAACACTTACCGGCATAAGGGCCTCAATTGGTATCCATCTCATGGAGGAGTGCTTGTTCGAATGAATGAACATTTATAGACTAAAATGGCCAATCAGAACGCAGAGAATGGACTTTCCCTTCTGAGCATAATGGAACATTCTAGCCTTGTTATAAACAGGCATTTTGATGTGCTCAACAGTTTGACTTATCTTGCTGCTCAACAGTTTGACTTATCTTGCTGCTCAACTGGTCGTACAGTTGAGCCCTAAGCATCGACTCTATAGCACCTTCACTCGTTACTTGTCCAAACCAACTAAAATACAAAATCCAGAGGAAATCTCGTACAATGAAGCATTTCAGATATTTTCCATGACAGTAAAAACCAAAATCATTGACAATAAAGAGATCATGAGACTAAAGAAGTTGAATGAACTTTTCATAAAACAAATTATGGAAACTCATGGAGTTGATGCAAGGTCTTATAAGACAACTTATCTAAAACAGAGGTTGATTAAGAAATTCCCTCAGCTATGTTTCCATCGACCTCAAAACAGGACAGAAGGGTATATTGTTTATGCAAATGATATTGAAACATCTGCTCTTGTTGAGGATAAAAAAATAATTCAAGAGACAATGCTAACAACAAGTGAAACCGACTCAACAACAACTGAAAACGACACAGATGTACCATCACAAAAAGGCATTGGCAAACAACCAAACTATTCATATATGGATCCAATGCATCTGCGAAACATGTTTGTAACATCTATAGAACTAAAGAATGCAATTAGAGAAGTAAAACACCTCTCTGCCATGGCCACCAACTTCAGAGGTATTGAATTTAAAAGAGGCAGAAAAAATTGTTCCACATATTTTATACAACTTCTGACGAGCCACAAAAAGATAAGGTGGATGTATCTGCACCAATACATAGAAAGCTTCTTTCCATTTTTCAAGATTTGATATCCTTGGCATCTAAAGGACGAACATTAATGCCTAAGCATTTATCACTTGCAATGGCTATTCGCCACTTGTCTGGATCTGCCCAGTTAATTGAATTGTTGAATGGTTTTGGACACTGCACGTCTAATTCTGTTGTCCTGAATCATGATACAGCATTGGCTGAATTAGAAATCTCTCGTGGAGAAAATTCGGAATGCCTAGCTGGATGTTAGATAACATCCAGCTAGGCATTCCGACAACTTTGGTGTGGGATAACAACGACTTTGGTGAGTAAACTTTATCTGGACGTGGAACAATCCATAACACAAATGGTATCATTATCCAAAGCAGTGCAAATCCTCTTAATGATAAACCCTCTTCCTCTAACATTACAGTTGTGAAGAGACCTAAGAGAAGGTCACTGCAACCACCAGAAGTGAAGTTGGCAATATACTCCGGGAAAAAGAAGGAAGGTCCAGTGCCATTTGCTAAACATGTTTCACTCCTTCAGTCTGATAATGCACCTTTGCTGCAATATCCTATGCAGCTTGACTTAGCCTACTACATGATGAGATTTAGCACTAACAGCATCTTACCATCTTGGACTGGATTCAACCAGCTTCTTTCCCAAATCCAAGTTCCACCAAAGTCTGTTATAGGATACTTGCCTGTAATTGATAACAGTCCAACTGAAATGGATACTGTTTTAACCATTCTACAACAAAGTGTTAAAATTGCTGACAAGCTGCAGTTGGAGACAATTGTCATTGTGATGGACCAAGCTTTCTATGCAAAAGCTCAGCAAATCAGATGGAGTAATCCACAATTCATGGAAAGGTTGGTGATAAGACTTGGTGCTTTTCACACAGTAATGTCCTTTCTTGGCTGTTTGGGAAAGCGCTTTAGAGATGCTGGACTTCAAGATATAATGATAGAATCTGAAATTATCGCTGCAGGTTCAGTGAATGGAGTATTTTCAGGAAAGCATTACAACCAAGCAGTCAGAGTACATAAGCTGGTGGCTGAGGCAATGCAGCAGATGCGATTGACTACTTGAAGTGGAAGCTGAAAAGGTGAAATCATCACAGTCCTTTCCAGGACCACAGTATCAACAAATACTCAAGGAAGAAAGATTTCGCTTGTTCATGTCTTCTTATCAAGACTTCATACAGGCCAACAACAAAAAACAGACTTTTGCATTCTGGAGTTCATACATCGATATGGTTGAAGTTCTCCTACTCTTCCTTAGAGGCACTCGTGAGGCAAACTGGGAACTCCACTTGTAAGAAAAATATTGTAGTGTAAGAAAAATATTACCCTGGATGTTTGCTTATGATCATGTAAACTACAGCCGATACCTTTCTGTATACTGGCTAGAGATGCGTGATCTTCCCTTCATTCATCCAGAGATATATAAGCAATGCCTGGAAGGTGCCTTCGCTGTTCAAAGGAGCCAAAATGCTTTTGCCACAATTTCTTGTGACCAAACAATCGAACAAACTGATAACGAGACTCAAAATCAAAAGGTGGTGTGACAGGTTTCAGTACTAGCAAGGGTGCAGTCAACAGATGGATATGGCCCCATCATGCTAGAGGATCAATCACCCGTGAATGTGAAGCCATGGCTGGTAACGGAGATCATAGTGAAACTCGATCAGATCTCTTACCAAGTCGTATGAAACGTGACAAAACTGATGTTGACAAGATTGTTGACACAGTCAATAGTATGGTAAATCCATTCGACTATGAACAAGATGAGCTGATCCATATTGCATCAGGAGTTGTTGCAACTGAATCTGTTCAAACTGATCTTCAGTCTGCAAATGCGAGAGGTGAATCTGAGTTCACAAAATTTTGTCGAGATCGTCTACAAACAAAAACAGTGGACTTTTTTACCAACATAAAAAAATGCATCTCAAGACATTCACCAGTATGTCTAAGAAATCCAGACATAATGTACATGGAAAGGAAATCACTTTGAAAGCTGACAGATATCTCCTCGCAAGATTGGTTGTGATAGGCAAATATAGGAACATCAATTTACAAGAGCTACTTTCCTATTCATTGGGTCCATTGCCACTGTCACTCGCAGATTCTCACGGATTCTTAGTTAAAACCAACAAGGTAAACTTACTTCATGCACTTGAAAGTCTACCTGAAAACTCCCTATGCAAGACTCCAATTAAAGGTGGCATATATGTAGTGGACGGCATAGCATTGTTACATCAACTTAATGTCAACAAACTACCTGGAGAGAGAACATTTTTCAACCTCTCTCTTGTAATCTTGAAGCGACTTGTAAACTGGGCAACACACAATAGTTCACAAGAAATCCACTTTGTGACTGACACATACCAGCAGATCTCCATCAAGGATCTTGAACGGGCCAAAAGAGCAGCTGGTGGTTCTCAGGTGATGCGAATTCATGGCCAATCTCTTCCCCAGCAATGGAATAAGTTTCTCTCAGTTGAAGAGAACAAGGAGTCACTGGTAGAATACCTTTTTGAAACCTGGTCCAATGTTTTAACATCAGCATTAGCAGGAGTGAAGGTGTTCTTAGCACACAACAGCAAATGCCATTCATTCTCACCTGGGAAGCATGCTAATCATAAGGTCACAATAATAGAAGAGACTAACCTTTGCTCTTCACAAGAAGAAGCAGATACACGCATATTTTTACATGCTTCTTTTGCAGCCAGTAACAGTGCTAACATCATCATCATCGTAAGTCCAGATACTGACGTCTTTATCAATGGAATCGCTCTGCAATCCCTTATTCCTGCACGGTTATATTTCCATACAGAAAAAACAACACATTTGAGGACGATAGACTTAAAAACAATAGAAGTTTGCATTGGATATGATGTCAGCCAATCGTTGATCGGTCTACATTGCTTCACTGGATGTGATAGTGTCAGCGCCTTCTATGGAAAAGGGGAAAAAAAGCTCTTAATTTTCTTTTGAAAGAGAAGGAGTTTTGCCATGCCTTGGGGAGCAATTTGATGTACAACCAGATACAGCAGCAGCTCTTGAAACGTTTGTTTGTAGATTGTATGGACAACCAAGCATGAGTGTTAATGAAGCGAGGTACAACTTGTTCAGACTGCAAACAAAATTAGAAATTACAAACCAAGATGCCCTGAAGGAACATATCAAACAGCTAACTACCAAGCAGGTAAGTTGTAAATAATGTTAAATTGTTTTTGAGATTTCCAAGTAAATGATAAATGTTTAATTGTTAATAAGGAAAGTTAAAATCTTTCTTTTATGATAAATGTAAATCTCATAAATGATAAAACCTTAAAAAATATATGACGATGTTAAAAAATTAAAGTAAATTCTACATTAGCAATGACTGCATTTCATAGAGGATATTCAGCGTTCCTTAAGAGTTTATTTTAATTTATTTTTTCCTTTATATATTTTCAGGTATATATAAAAGGAGTCTCCAACCATATCCAGATATACCAGCTCCTGATGGTCATGGATGGAAGATAGAAGATGGGGAGCTAGTTGTTAACTGGATGAATCTTCCTCCTGCCCCAGAAAGTCTCCTGGAATTGTCAAACTGCTCTAGCAAATGCAAAAAAGCCAGTGTCATGATCTAAATATATGTACATGTTTGCAAAACAATGTACCATGTACAGATATATGCAAATGTGCCAAAAGCAACTGTTGTGAAATCGGTGCATATAGACTTGTAGATGATAGTGATGATGACACTGATTGTGAAGGTGAAATCTAGTAACATATGTATATATTTTATACCCAAACACTAATTTGTTTTTCTTAATAAACTGATATTTTTGTGCATATATGTTTGTTTTATTTATTTCTTCTAAGACAGTGATTTTATGCCACGATTGATTGTTAAAATAAAAGGAGCAAAATTGACTGAATTACATTTTTTGCAAAATGCTTGAGTATCTATCACCATTTTTTGGGATTTAAGATGTCATATCTGACAGATACAAATGTATGAGTTATCCTGTTAGCAACCTGATATCTCCTTTCAAAGAGTAACCAGGAATTTTAAATTCTGTGTTGTTTTTTTTAACACATTTTACATGTTTGCTGTGATGAACTAAACTTCTAAAGAATATAAAATCGCATAGACATCACAGTTGAAAATGACTTGCCTGGTGACAACAATGCAATAATAAACTGATGTAATTTATTTTTTTGTAAGGATATAAGTGTATCTACATGATAAATAGTAAAAAATGCTAAAAAAAACTGTATTTATTTTGATAAGAAACTCTTGTATAAATATTTAAAAATAAGGTTGTAAAATGTGCTTTTTCCACCACACTTTCTCAATCATTAAGCAGATTTTAGATAAAAAGTGTAATATAGCTTATACCATAGGATGCAGAATTTAACTAGGAATAAAATGAGCTAATTTATATGTTCCTATGCCTATTGGTATTTGTACCAGGAATGTTTAAGTAAGCTGTCATTTTTTTTTTAACAATCGTCGGCCATCTTTAAAGGTGGCCGCCGTTCTCATAACTGAACCACATTTAAGTTTGTGAAAAATAGCATGGTATTCTTGGGTGTATAGGCTTCCATTTGCCACCTTTATATTTCAGTGCTCTTACCAAGCCGACAAAATCAAGAATCTAGAGGGATTTTGGGGTCTGGGCCCACAGTCTATGAATTCTGTTTATCAATAAATAACTGTTTTAACTTTTTTTTTCAATGAATAAATTGTCAGTGGTCATTGACTTTAATTTACTTCTTCACACTTAAAATTAAAAAAAAAATACTTTATTTTAAAAAGAATCAATGTCATTTATCGTTACGACACGTTAAGAATAAATCGAGTAACTAAAGTTTTAAATCCTGTAAAAAAAATTAAAAAAATTGATAAAATTGACACAGTTCGTAACGTAAAAATAATTTTTAACATTTAAAAAACTTTTATTTAAAATTCTAAGGAAAAACATGGATAAACAGACGTCATCAATAATTTCAGAGTATTACTAAATTAAAAACTAATACCAAGTAAGATCTTAATTGCAAATATTTTAATTAAATAAGCATTTCCTTTTTTATTATAACAAAAGGTACTTAAATTTGTTTATAACCTTAAAAAAGAATAAAGAAATTAATGGATAATAATTTTTCAACTTCTATAAACTATTACAAAACCATTTTATATATAAAGTTAAAAATGATAAATTATGACATTTTTGTCTTCCATATATTTTGCATAGCAATAGTCGATTGGTAAACAAAGTCCTTCACCGATAAGTCATGGCAGATTTTACTCATTTATGACGTTTGGGGGTATAATTTTTAGTAAAACGTGGGAATTATTTTTTTTTAATTCCGTGTCTTATGACTTTAGATAATTATTAAATTAATAATCTTTGAAATAGTTTCCCAAAACTTATATTTATCTTTCAAGGGATTTTTACAAGTAATTTTTTCAAAGTTCAAAATTCACTGAATGTTTGTTTTTTTTGTGCCAATATTTCATTATAATTTATTTTTCACACGTAAATATGCAGTTTTTTTCGTTTAGAGATTAAGTTTAGGCTTTTATCTTTAGAACACAATCAAAGTTTACACAGAAATAATTAAATAATTAATGATAAGCGCTTTTTAATAAGCATAGTCCATACAAAAGACCACCATTTTTGCACGTACCTAGGGTTAGGGTTAAAAATATTTATTTGATAACAGTAATTTCGCTGTTTTGCTTGTTTTATTTGTTTTGTTGTTTAAAAAATTTCTTGCAACTATAACTGAAAATTACAGGACGCAGCAACGTATCAAAATAAACAAAAATATTTACTTGAAGACAGTAACTTCGCTATGTTTTGCTTGTTATGTTTTTTCTGTTGTTTCTTTTAGAAAATTTATTGAAAATATAACTTACAATCACAAGACGCAGCACCGTATAAAAATTGTCGTCTGGTATCATTCGGCTCGTCAACACTTGGGCGTTTGCGTAGGACAGCCGAACGCTTCCGAGTCGAACCTCACGAAAACTGCGTAAGAGTCAATATCAGTACCAAATTTTTTTTCATAAACAATGTTTTGTATTTGAGTTATTCAAATACAATCTTTATAATTCTAGTATCTCTTCCTCAAATTATGATTGCAATAGTTATCAAATTAAAAACATAGTTTCTGTAGTCCAAATTAAAGTAACATCGTAACTAAGAGGTTAATATCTCAAATCTATTACGTTGTTTTAAAAGCTATCATTTAAATTATTATTTAAATTAATTTTCGACATGGTAATGAATTACCAAATTAACGAGGGCACAATCTCCCTAAGGAAAGAAAATTCTGCCATCGGAGACAAAATTCAAGATGTTAACTAGTAAACATCCAGAATCTACACGAAGATAAATTCTTCAAAATATTCCATCGAGAAAATTGCCGTCATTGTTGTTTACATTTAGAACTGACATGTCACTCAAATTGACCAATCAGTTGATGCCCCTGATATCTCTCTCATATATATATATATATATATATATATATATATATATATATATATATATATATATATATATATATACACATAGACATATATACACAATACACATAAGCATATATATATACACATACATACACATATATATATACATATATATATACACATACATACATATAAATACATATATATACATATATATATACACATACACACACATACATATATACACATACATACACATATATATACACATACATACACATACATATATATATACACATACACATATATATACATATATATATATACACACACATATATATATACATACATACACATACATATATATATATACACATATATATATATACATACATACACATATATATATATACACATATATATATACATACATACACATACATATATATATATACACATATATACATACATACACATACATATATATATATACACATATATATACATACATACACATACATATATATATACACATATATATATACATACATACACATACATATATATATACACATATATATATACATACATACACATACATATATATATACACATATATATATACATACATACACATACATATATATATACACATATATATATACATATATACACATATATATATACACATATATATGCATATATATATACATATATACACATATATATATACACATATATATGCATATATATATACATATATACACATATATATATGGTAAAATGAAAAAGGAAAACCAAAAACTGGATGTTTTTTTATGTATACATCAACGTTTCGTCTTTATTTATAAGACTTCATCAGGATGATGATATAGGGAAAAGATATCATGCAAGCACGGATACATGTAGGGTAGACATGTTGGGAAGAAAAATAAAATAAAATGAAAAATAATGGCAGCGTCTAGCTGGACGTCCGTACTTGTTAGAGAATGAAAAATGAGTGGGAGAAAAAAGGGGAAGGGTGGAGGGAGCAAGGACTACTGTGGCTGGCGATGAGAGAAAGAGGTGGGGGATGAGCAGGGGTAAAATGGATGGCAGAGAGAGATTGGAGGAAAAGGGGGAGGGGGTGTTTGACCAGATGGCTGTGGTCGAGATTGAAGGGGAAGAGTGAGTTGGAATGTTTGTGTGTGTGGGGTGTATGCAGGGAAATGGGGATGGGTAGAGAGGGAGGGGGGAGGGGGCTGTGATTTTGGTGGATGGGCGAAAGTTATAGTCTTAGAGAGCGTTTGAAGAAAATGAGGGAATTTAAGAAAAGGTATGGGAGAAAATGGATGAGAGGGGGAAGAGGGAGGATTTGTCGTGATAGGGTGTGAAATATTTGAAATATTTGGAAAATGATAGCAATGAGTGAGGGATTGGAGTGGGTGGGGGAGGGGGGTGATTGAAAGGGTGGGTGAGGAATATATTTGAAATATTTGGAACATGAGAAAGTTTATTTGGATTGTAGTATTAAAAATGTGAGGGAAAAAAATGAGGAAAAATAAGAGAAGATTCAGGGAGAAAAGGGAAGGGTGTGGGTGAATGGAAGAGTGTCATAAGGTTAGAGATGAAAATAAAAGTTAGCCATGATCAGGCAAAAGACTTTGTTCTGTGAGGATGATCTTGCTTATTAAGGGTGATAGGTTAAAGAAACCATTTCGCTGCTTGATAGTAGTGGAGGATGTGATGAGTGCAGTTTCCAATAATCTTCGCCGAGATTTGTTGTGGATGTGTTTAGTGATTTTGGCTTGTTCAAATTTGAATGCATGACCATATTCTAGAGCATGGGAGAAAAGTGCACTAAGAGGGTTGTTGTTTTTTATATCCCTTTTATGTTCATTTAATCGTTTCTTTAATTCACGTTGTGTTTCTCCCACGTAGAATTGATGGCAGTCATTGCAAGGGACAGTGTATAAGCCGGCATGGGATGTGGGTGTTTTTTGGAAATGTCTGGATGTGTTTAAAGTTTGTTTTATGGATTGAGAAGTGGTTTGTACTATTGGAATGCCTAGTTTGTTGAGCGTGTTGCATATGGATGTGTTATTGGAATGCGTGGGTAGGAGAAGGGGTCTGTCTATGAGAGAGGTGTTAAGGGTTTGATTTTTTTGTGTGGTGTTTCTGGAGAATATTTGGAAGGCTTTTTTCTTGGCATTTAATATGAAATGTGTGGGGTATTGCAATGTTTTTAGGGAATTAAAAATGTATTTTATTTCTTCATCTATGTGTGGGGGGCTACATATTCTAAGGGCGCGTAGGAAGAAGCCTATAATTATACCTGTTTTGATCTTGCTATGATGGTGGGAGTAGAAATGTATGTAGTCATTTTTGTGAGTGTTTTTGCGGTGTACCTTAAATTCTAGTTTATTGTTGGACTTAATTATAAGAGTATCAAGGAAGGGAATAGAGCCGTTTATTTCAGTCTTATGGGTGAATTTTATGGAGGGTTCTACTGTGTTGAGTTTATCCTTAACATGAATGATTTATATACATATATATACACATATATATATATCACCATATATATACAAACATATATATATATATCCACATATACATACAAACATATATATATATATATATATATATATATATATATATATACATACAATATATATACACATATATATGCACATATATATATATGCACACATATATATATATGCACATATATATATACACATATATATGCACATATATATATATATATGCACATATATACACATATGCAAACATATATATATATATGCACATATATACACATATGCAAACATATATATATATATATATATGCACATATATACACATATGCAAACATATATATATATATATATATATATATATATGCACATATATACACATATGCAAACATATATATATATATATATATATATATATATATATATATAAACATATATACATCCATGTATATATATGCACATATATATATACATGTATATATATACACACATATATATATATATATATATATACACATATATATCCATGTATATATATACATATATATACACATATATATATATACACATATATATCCATGTATATATATATACATATATATACACATATATATACACATATATATCCATGTATATATATATACATATATATACACATATATATACACATATATATCCATGTATATATACACATATATATCCATGTATATATATACATATATATACACATATATATACATGTATATATATATACATATATATACACATATATATATACATGTATATATATATACATATATATACACATATATATATATACATGTATATATACATGTATATATATATATATACATGTATATATATACATATATATACATGTATATATATACACATATATATACATGTATATATATACACAAATATATACATGTATATATATACACATATATATACATGTATATATACATGTATATATATACACATATATATACATGTATATATACATGTATATATATACACATATATATACATGTATATATATACACATATATATACATGTATATATACATGTATATATATACACATATATATACATGTATATATACATGTATATATATACACATATATATACATGTATATATACATATATATATATACACATATATACATGTATATATACATACATATATATACACATATATATACATACATATACACATATATATACATACATATATATACACATATATATACATGTATATATATACATATATAAACATATATATACATGTATATATAAACATATATATACATGTATATATAAACATGTATATATATATACATGTATATATAAACATATATATATATACATATATATACATGTATATATAAACATATATATATTTACATATATATACATGTATATATAAACATATATATATATACATATATATATACATGTATATATAAACATATATATATATACATATATATACATGTATATATAAACATATATATATATATATACATATATATACATGTATATATAAACATATATATATATATATACATATATATATACATGTATATATAAACATATATATATATACATATATATACATGTATATATAAACATATATATATATACATATATATATACATGTATATATAAACATGTATATATAAACATATATATATATACATATATATATACATGTATATATATACATGTATATATATACATGTATATATAAACATATATATATATATACATATATATATACATGTATATATAAACATATATATATATACATATATATATACATGTATATATAAACATATATATATATACATATATATATACATATATATACATGTATATATAAACATATATATATATACATATATATACATGTATATATAAACATATATATATATACATGTACATGTATATATATATCCATGTATATATAAACATATATATATATATATACATATACATGTATATATATATCCATGTATATATAAACATATATATATATATATACATATACATGTATATATAAACATATATACATATACATGTACATGTATATATAAACATATATACATGTACATGTATATATATATCCATGTATATATAAACATATATATATATATATAAACATATATATATACATATACTTGTATATATACAGGGTCGGGCAGATAAATTGGAACTAATTTAAAATGCTAATATCTTTTTTATTTTTGATCATATGATTACGTTTTTTTTTACTAAGGATCCTTAAACACTTTATTGCAAGATAGCATAATTATATTTACTCAAATTTGTTTTAATATGGCGGAATTAGCACGAAGAATAACTATATGCGAAATGAGACGCGCCGGGAGTTCTACTTCGGACATTGTTAAGAGCACTGGCTATGCAAAAACGACTGTCTATCGGGTTGTGGCTAATTTCGATGTCGAGTGTAAGGTTGAAAGAAGTCGGCACAGTACTCGTAGTGATCGAAAGCGTGCAAACACTTTCCTGGTGGGGCTAAAAAGGTCGATAAAGGCAGACCCAAGTCAGTCGATGTCGAAACTGGCAAAAAAACGCAATGTGAGTCGAAGAACTATCAGCAGAGCAATCAACGAAGATCTTGGGATGAAGTCCTACGTTAGGAGACGCCATAATCTCCTCACTGCCCGTTCAAAAGCTATCAGAGTTGAAAGATGCCCCAAGCTTATCAACCATCTGAAACACAAACGAGGACATGTGCGCATTTTTATTGATGAGAAAAGGTTCATCGTGGATGAGGTTCCAAATCGCCAGAACACTCGAGTTATTGCCCGTGACCCTTCGGAAGTTCCTCCTGTGATGCAGAGCAAAAATCCTGCTTCTGTGATGGTTTTTGCCGCCGTGGCAAGTGATGGAAAGGTGAAGCCTCCTCATTTCATCGAAGCGGGTCTTAAAATCAACACAGCGGAGTATTTGAACATTCTTAATAATGTTTTATTGCCTTGGATCCGTAGAAACTACAACCCTACAAAAGTCATGCTCATCCAAGACTCGGCACCAGTGCATAGATACAGGAAAGTCCAAGATTTCATGAAGGAGAATCTTCCCTTGTTTGTTCCAGAGGATATTTGGCCCAGCAGCTCTCCAGATCTAAATGTTTGCGACTATTATCTATTCGGCGTCGTCAAGGGACAGACTAATGTCAATCCACAACCAAATACAAACTCATTGAAGACAGCCATTCAACGAGCATTTCGCAATCTCGATCCCAATAAAATAAAGAGGCGCTGTTCACGGTTTCGTCAAAGAATCTCCAAAATAATTGATGCAAAGGGTGCTCATATTGAATTTTTTTGTTCAATAGACTGTAATAATTAAATAAATAAATGTTAAAATGATATCTTTCCATATTTAATCCTTTAAATTATGAATTTTGTAAAAATAAAAAAAGTACCAATTTAGCTGCCCGACCCTGTATACATATACAATATATATACACATATATATATATGCACATATATATATATGCACATATATATATATACACATATATGCACATATATATATACACATATATATGCACATATATATATATATGCACATATATACACATATGCAAACATATATATATATATATATATATATATATATATATACAGACATATATACATCCATGTATATATATGCACATATATATATACATGTATATATATACACATATATATATATATATATACACATATATATCCATGTATATATATATAGATATATATACACATATATATACACATATATATCCATGTATATATATATACATATATATACACATATATATACATGTATATATATATACATATATATACACATATATATATACATGTATATATATATACATATATATACACATATATATATATACATGTATATATATACATATATATACACATATATATATACATATATATACACATATATATATATATACATGTATATATATATACATATATATACACATATATATACATATATATACACATATATATATACATATATATACACATATATATACATATATATACACATATATATATATATACATATATATACACATATATATATATATACATGTATATATATACATATATATATACATGTATATATATACATATATATATACATGTATATATATACATATATATACATGTATATATATATACATATATACATGTATATATATATACATATATATACATGTATATATACATGTATATATGTATACATATATATATACATGTATATATATACACATATATATATATACACATATATATACATGTATATATATACATATATAAACATATATATACATGTATATATAAACATATATATATATACATGTATATATAAACATATATATATACATGTATATATAAACATATATATATATATACATATATACATACATATATATATACATATATATACATGTATATATAAACATATATATATATACATATACATGTATATATAAACATATATACATATACATGTAGATGTATATATATATCCATGTATATATAAACATATATATATATATATACATATACATGTATATATAAACATATATATATATATACATATACATGTATATATAAACATATATATATATATACATATACATGTATATATAAACATATATATATACATATACATGTATATATAAACATATATATATACATATACATGTATATATAAACATATATATATACATATACATGTATATATAAACATATATATATACATATACATGTATATATAAACATATATATATACATATACATGTATATATAAACATATATATATACATATACATGTATATATAAACATATATATATACATATACATGTATATATAAACATATATATATATACATATACATGTATATATAAACATATATATATACATATACATGTATATATAAACATATATATATATAAACATATATATATGCATATACATGTATATATAAACATATATATATAAACATATATATATGCATATACATGTATATATAAACATACATATATAAACATATATATATGCATATACATGTATATATAAACACATATATATATACACATATACATGTATATATAAACATATATATATACACATATACATGTATATATAAACATATATATATACACATATACATGTATATATAAACATATATATATACACATATATACATACATACATATACATATACATATATACATACATATATATACATGTATATATAAACATGTATACATATATATACATGTATATATACATATATACATATACATACATATATATATATAAACATGTATGTATATACATATATACATATACATACATATATATATAAACATGTATATATATACATATATATACATGTATATATACATATACATACATATATATATACATATATACATATACATACATATATACATACATATATATACATGTATATATAAACATGTATATATATATACATATATATACATGTATATATAAACATATATATATATACATATATATACATACATATATAAACATGTATATATATACATATATATACATACATATATAAACATGTATATATACATATATATATAAACATGTATATATATACATATATATATATAAACATGTATATATATACATATATATATATATAAACATGTATATATATATACATATATATATATAAACATGTATATATATATACATATATATATAAACATGTATATATATATACATATATATATATAAACATGTATATATATATACATATATATATATAAACATGTATATATATATACATATATATACATGTATATATATATATACATATATATACATGTATATATAAACATGTATATATATACATATATACACATGTATATATATACATATATAAACATGTATATATACATATATAAACATCTATATATACATATATATATATAAACATGTATATATACATATATATATAAACATGTATATATACATATATAAACATGTATATATACATGTATATATATATACATGTATATATAAACATATATATATATATAAATATATATATATATATACATGTATATATAAACATATATACATGTATAGAAGAGGAAGAAGAAGAAGAAAATTGACAGTTATGAACGCTGATTTTAAACACCGGGAGTTGGCAAAGAAGAAGAAGAAAAAGAGAACCAATTTACGGTCAACTTTTAGACGCCGATTTGAAACACTGAGAATAGAAAAAACTCGACAGTTGTGAACGCAGATTAGAAAAACTTTAAGTGTACAAGGAAGATTAATATTTATTTGAGGTTGACGACAACGGTGAGATGGACAACAAAAGAGAACGAGGGAGAGAAGGAGGAACTAAAGGTATATATATGTATATATATATATATATATATATATATATATATATATATATATATATATATATATATATACATATTTATTTATTTATTTATTTTTTATTTTTTGATGTGTTGATGTTTTTTATATTTATAATATAAAACTAAAAATAATACATTAATCACTTAAATAATAGTGTCATGGATTCGTCCAAACACTTTAAAATGCAGCAACATTTTTGTAAGTAACGGATAAATTTTATTAGACAGACGAACAGCACAGGTAAAGACAATTTTTTTTTTGTGTGTGTCTTAAATAACTGATATAAGTTAGCAAAACATTTATATGGAACAAAACGTAGATTTAGTATAAGGAACGTTTATGTTTTTGTCTTTTAAGGGAAGTGGGGTCTGATCGACTCTGCTGGGAAGCCATGAAATAAAATACTGTCTTGTTTTTAAATTCCCGAAACAGTTTTTCATGGTAAACAACTGATGATCCCTTAAAATAGTGTTAGAAATAAACTAATATAATAACTGTAAAAAAAAAATTGACTTACATGAGTGATTTTCCACTAGAAGACTTGGGACTATAAGTTTTTTTTTTAATTTAAAAATTTTTTTTTTTTTAATATAGTTTTAATGGTTGAGAAACTTCCGAGACTATATATATACATGTATGTATAAACATATATATATATACATATATACATGTATGTATAAACATATATATATACATATATACATGTATGTATAAACATATATATATACATATATACATGCATATATAAACATATATATATATGGGAAAATGAAAAAGGAAAACCAAAAAATCGATGTTTTTTATGTGTACATCAACGTTTCGTCTTTATTTATAAGACTTCATCAGGATGATAAAATAGAGAAAAAATGTCATGCAAGTACAGATACATGTAGGGTAGACATATTGGGAGAAAAAATAAAATGAAATAATGGCCCCTACTGGGTGGACGTCCGTACTTGTTGGAGAAATAGAAATGAATGTTGAAGAAAATGAGTGGGGAAAAAATGGAAGGATGGGGTGAGCAAGGACTACTGTGGCTGGTAGTAAGAGAAAGAGGTGGGGGATGAGCAGGGGTAAAGTTGATGGCAACATTCATTTCTATTTCTCCAACAAGTACGGACGTCCACCCAGTAGGGGCCATTATTTCATTTTATTTTTCCTCCCAATATGTCTACCCTACATGTATCTGTACTTGCATGACATTTTTTCTCTATTTTATCATCCTGATGAAGTCTTATAAATAAAGACGAAACGTTGATGTACACATAAAAAACATCCATTTTTTGGTATTCCTTTTTCATTTTCCCATCACGTCGGATTACCTTCATCCTTCTCTTCCCATATATACATATATATACATGTATATATAAACATATATATATATATACATATATATACATGTATATATAAACATATATATATACATATATATATAAACATATATATATACATATATATATAAACATATATATATATACATATATATACATGTATATATAAACATATATATATACATATATATACATGTATATATAAACATATATATATATACATATATATACATGTATATATAAACATATATATATATACATATATATACATGTATATATAAACATATATATATATACATATATATGTTTATATATATATACATATATATACATGTATATATAAACATATATATATACATATATATACATGTATATATAAACATATATATATATACATATATATACATGTATATATAAACATATATATATATACATATATATACATGTATATATAAACATATATATATACATATATATACATGTATATATAAACATATATATATATACATATATATACATGTATATATAAACATATATATATACATATATATACATGTATATATAAACATATATATATATACATATATATACATGTATATATATACATATATATATATACATATATATACATGTATATATAAACATATATATATACATATATATACATGTATATATAAACATATATATATATATATACATATATATACACATATATATATATACATATATATACACATATATATATATACATATATATATATAAACATATATATATATACATATATATATAAACATATATATATATACATATATATATATACATGTATATATAAACATATATATATATATATACATGTATATATAAACATATATATATATACATGTATATATAAACATATATATATATATACATGTATATATAAACATATATATATACATGTATATATAAACATATATATATATACATGTATATATAAACATATATATATATATAGTGAATGCTTTTATTCAAACATGTACAAGGTCTGCTACACTGGCATGTCAATGTTATCGATCTACAGCTCTCAAGAGCTGAGGTCTCATCAGGCAGAAAATTGTTTTTTG